>QLPG01000608.1:3386-17910 GCA_003314385.1 Gomphus sp. MG54 | reverse complement strand
CAGAATACTTTTTTTTTCAATTTTTTTTTTCGACAGCGAAAATTTTTGCGTTTGTGACCATGATGGTCACATCACGTGACCTTAGCGGAAACCGTTTGTCCCCTACCTTACAAGGATATTTTTGTGATTTTAGGGACATTTTTGGGTGAATACCACCTACTTGGCCTAGTACCTGATACAAGGCCTAAATAGTCCCTCAGGGCTGATGGATGGAAGATTGTTGATGGCAAAGAATTTTAATATGTTTGTTTCCTCAGTTCTTCTATCTTTTTCCAGGGAATGGCCCAAATCTTTTCCTTTGCCCACATACCCACGTTCCATCATGCACCCGGCTGTATCAGAACGGCCTCCGGTCACATTCCGATAATTTTTCATGTTACACAGCCTTTTCTTTCTTATAAATACCTAGCTGTATCTATGAAAAGAGTGATGCAGCTTACTCAGATGAACACGAAGGTGTAACAACTATATTATATACCTGAAAAAGTAACACAGCTTACTAGGTAGATAGTTAGTGTCTAGTAGTCTGTAGTAAATAGGCATATGTACCTCAGATGAACACGAAGGTATAATGACTGAGGTGTGAGAAGGATCACTAAGGGTCCTTATATATGTTGGCTGTCAAGGCCCATGCATGATGAAAGAGAAATGAATGGCCTGACTCCCCTAGCCTCTATGCCCGTAATAGACTGGTCCATTTCTATTAATACTCTCCTAAATGGCTTTGGGTCCAAGTAGTCCTAACATCTTGACATTATGTTCATGTAGGATTCATAGTAGGGCCTTTGTGAATATTTCTGCCTTGTTATCTTCTGAGGAGACATGTATGACTTTGACATCTCTTTCATCTACCCTCTCTCAGACATAATGATGGCATACATGGATATGTTTGTGCTTTGCATGGCCTTTTGCATTCTCATTATCATTGTAAAGGATCCCAGGTTGCTCCTGCTCCAGGCCTGCTTTGCTCATGAAGGAGTACATCCACATGTGCTGTTGGCATGCTCTGCTGAGTGCTATGTACTCTGCCTCTGTTGTTGAGAGTGCGATCCTGGCTTGGAGTTTTGAACTCCATGAGACTGGTCCACCTGCCATGCTGAAGACATATCCTGAGGTTGATTTGTACATTGTCTCATCTCCTACATAGTCTGAGTCTGCAAACCTGATTGGTTTAATCCCTTCGTTTGAGTCCCGGTAGTAGGTAGGGAACGGCACAGGTCACCTATGGGTCAAATGTGGGTGACCTGCACCTGACCCATGGGAAACCCAAACCCATCAACCCATGGGTTGACAGGTGTCAGGTGCAGCATTGCACGGTCATGTTATATGCATGCATGTGCACATGTACATAGTTGAGGGGGTGGGTTGGGCCAGGTCACAGGTGCTCTTGGCTTGACCCACACCCAAACCCAGGGGCACCCAACCCGGTGACGTGTGTGGGTTAGCCTAACCCATGCTATTCCCTAGTAGTAGGAGAGCATATAGTTCATGGTTCCTTTAATGTACACTAGGATGTGTTGTAAGGCTTTCCAGTGTCATAGTCCTGGGTTTGATTAGTATCATACAAGTACATTGACTGCAAATGAGAGGTCAGGACGAGTAGCTGCCTGTAGCCACATGATAGACCTGAGTGCTTCCCAATATGGCTTGTCTGTCATGAAGCGTGTGTCTTCATCGGTAAGCAGGATATCGAGGTCTGTCTGTGTAATACTGGTGGGAAGTGGTGTAGTTTTAGGGTTGCAGTCCTTCATTCCTTCATCCCAAACTTTTCTAGGTGCCATTCGCAGTAGGGGCATTGGGAGAGAGTAATGGTACCTGTATTGTTGTTCTGATTCATACTCATCCTGAGAATATATCTTCCACCCCCAGGCTCCTCAATCTTCTTGATATCATAGCAGTAACTGAGCTCCCCTATTCCCTTTGCTTCCTTGGACAAGGACATTGATCCTCCTAAGATGTTATCGATGTAGGTACATGATAGTGTATATTCCCTATTGACAAGTCGATGTCGTAGGCATGGGTCTGCCTTGGATATATAATATCCAAGTGCGTCAAACGTGCCATCTAGTTCATCCTCCCAGTCATGCACTCCCTGCATCATGCCATATATCATCTTGTCAACTCTGTTTACCATTCCTTCCTCCCCTGGGATAATAAAGCCAGGTGCTTGTTCTGTGTACACTAGGAATTTTTTCTTGCTATTTAGATATGCAGCAATGAAGTCGACCTGCCAGGGTCATAAGTCATAGAATGCAATGATTGCACTCACCATCCGTACTGATTCCAAGCAGGCAACGGAGGCATAGGTTTGATCAAAGTTGAGTCTGGGTATCTGGGTAAATCCCTTTGCAACAAGACATGCTTTCCTCTTGGTGACTCTACCCAGTGAATCGTACTTCAGATCATAGGTCCACTTTGAGCCTATGACTTCCCTGTCCTTTGGATGTGGAACCTTGGTGAAATCCTCTTTGTCCTCCATGTTTTTTATTCCAGCTTCCATTGGTAGCATCCAGAGGTCCTGTTGTTTGAGCATGTTGTTGTAAGATTTTGGTAAAAATGTCTCTAGACTTGGGTCTGTGGGTACTAGGAGGGCCATTACTAACTTAGAGTCTGGGTCATAATTAGGATTGATTACGTGCATAGTTTGTGTGTGCGGTTGCACCCTTATCTGTTGCCCATGCCTCATTTCCCTGTCTGGCTGTGGCTATGTACTCCTCTGATTTGTGAGATTCTCATACTGCTGTCGTTTGGGTTATGTTGCATGTAGATCATCATAATGTTGTAGTTTGTGTCAGGCTGGGTTGTGCTTGGTGTGCTAGTTGTAGTACAGTAGTTTGGTTTGGCCCTGGGTAGGGAAATGCATGGGTCAGGCCAACCCGCACGGGTCACTGGGTCGGGTGTCCTTGGGTGTGGGTGTGGGTCAAGCCGCGAGCACCCATGACCTGGGCCCAACCCAGGGTGTCAACTCCGACACGAACGCACGCAACTTACGCGTACGCGCACGCGCCGACACGAACACGACGAAAGCACCGTATGCGCCCGTGACACCACGAACGTGACGAACGCGCCGTACGCGTCATATGTGCCGTATGCGTCGTACGTGCCGTATGCGTCGTATGTGCCATATGCATCGTACGCGCCGTACGCGTCGTACGCGCACGCCGTACACGCGGTACACGTCGTACGCGTCGTACGCGCCGTATGTGCCGTATGCGCTGCACCCGACACCCGTCGACCCATGGGAAAAAACCCATGGGTTGACGGGTTCGGGTTTCCCATGGGTCGGGTGCGGGTCACCCACATTTGACCTGTGGGTGACCCGTGCCGTTCCCTAGCCCTGGGAAACTCTCATGTAATACATCTGTTAAGTCTATGCCTTGGTGCAATAGGTATGATGTTGTGTATGATTTGTCCCATGGTAGTATTCTTCATTATGTCTGAAAGTTCTGGAGGGGGTGGTTCATCTGGGAATATCTGAAAATTCTTGGGGGAGTAGTCATGTGGTATGGGGAGTGTTCGGTTTCCCCACCCTTCCTCAAAGATAATATTCTGACTTTTTGTGAATGTTCCCGTGTTTTTATTGAAAAGTTTGTAGCTATTGCAACCATAGTATCCGATAAGGTAGTATTTGACCAATGCTGGGCTCAATTTTGATGGGTTAACCTTTTTGGGAATCTTCACATAGGCTGTGCATCCAAAGAGTCTGAGATGTGAGATGTCTTGTCATTTCTTTGTCCATACTTTGGCTGGTACCTTCCCCTTGTGATGCGACGAGGGTATCAGATTTAGTGTATAGGTAACATATGATGTGCTATCTGCCCAGAGTGATGGTTTCATTCTGGAGTCACTAAGTACGCATCGCACACCTGTGATGACCGTTTGGTTTGCTCTTTCTGAGACCCCATTAGAAGCATGTGCATATGGTGATATTGATTCAATGATAATTCTGTTTTCCCTACAGAAATCTTCGGTTGCCTTGTTGATGAATTCTTTCCCCATGTCAACTCATATCATCTTCAGCTTCTTCCCTGTCTGTCTCTCTGCTTCCACCTTGTAGTCCTTCAGAGCCTGAAGGGTTGCATCTGCTGATTTTTCCAATAGGAAGTACGGTTTAATGATGATCCACCATTGGTAAACAACATCATGTAATTTGCTCCCCCAACTGACTGGACCCGTGATGGTCCCCAGAGGTCAATGTGGACTCACTCTAGTACCTCCTGTTCAGGGGTGACTACCTCATCATAGGGCCTTGAGATTTGCTTCCTGTAAATGCAGTCCTTGCATGATCCTGGTAGGCTCTCCCCAGTGGTAATGTCCAGTCCATCAACTAGATTTTTACTCTTGAGTTCTCATATCGTAGATATTCCAGCATGCACAAAGTGGCAGTGCCAGCTATCAATTGTCACTGGTTTCTCATGGGATCTTGCAGGCATTGCTATTGGGGGTGTTTCAGGTAGGATGTACATTCCCCATACTTGCTTTGCTGATATAAGGTCTTGCCCATTAGATCATTGAATACCGCTTCTCCAGCACCAAAAAGGATTGTGAAGTTCACAATGTCAAAGCAGCTGATGGATACTAGATTAGCTGTGAAGTTGGGGGTATGGAGAGTGTTCTGGAAGGTGAGTCTGGTGGATTTCCCATTGGAGTAGTATTCTTTGATCACAGTTCCCTTACCTAGGATCTTGAAGCATGCTCCTTTGCTTATAGCTTGTCCTTCTTGTGCTTCAGGGAACTCAATATAGGTGGAGAAATTGGTCTTATTTCCAAAGCAGTGATTGCTCGCTCCAGAGTCTACATAAGTGAGTACACCGTGGTTATCTATGTCTGCCATTAACGCCTTAATGCCTGTCTCATCTGGTACATATGATACTCTAGGTACATTGATCTCCACATTGTTTGATATAACATATGTGGTCATTTCTTCCAGTTGGTGGTGAGGCATATCGCTGTGATTGGTTGTGGGTGGGGTATCCCTCTGGTTCTGAGAGGTAAGTGCCACTACTAATGTGTATGCAGTCTTGGTGTCTGCTGCCTTGGCCATGGTTTGTGTGAAAGGCGAGGGTCTGGAGCTGACTGTTGACAATACAGAGCCTGTTGCACCCCCTCTTTTCCTAAAACCAGGTGGAAATTGGCCTTCCTTTCCTCCTCCTTCCCAGTAACAGTCTGCAATAAGGTGACCGTGTCTACCGCAATTCTTATTGGTACAGGTGAGCTTGTTTCAGGCCACCCATCTGGCATCTGCCTTGAGTGCAATCGCTGATGTGTTAGGGGTTGTGACCTTAGCCGAGCGATTGATGCGGTCCTAGTGTATTATAATGTGCACTATGATATCTCCTGAGGAATTGTATGTGTTGAGGGTTGTGACAAGGGAGTCCCACAAGGCAGGCAGTGAGTGCAGGAGGATCATACAGAAGTTGGTGTCTTTGATCGCTACCCCAATAGAGTTTGCTTTTACCCACTTTGATCGGAGGTTGGTGATGTGAGCCAGAATGTCGTCGTGATTGTAATACATTATCCCATGTAGTTCCCTCTGTGCATTGATGAGTGCAAGGTCGCTCATGATTTTATACTGGGATATGAGAGAGGTCCAGGCCTCTGCTGCAGTGCCATCAGTTTTGACACCAATACCCATAGGGTTCTTAATGTTGTAGCATAATAGTGCCATTGTCCAGGCATCACGAACATCGTATTCGTCAAAGGAAGGGGTGGGTGATGTCCAAGGTGTCTCAGCTGTTGTAAGTGTGACTAGTGCAGTGGTAGTGGAGATCGTAATGTTTCTCTCGAGGTAGGCCTTGGTGCCCCAGAGATGGGTGGCAACTGGTATCACCTCGCTCCAGTCTAGCCAGTTGGTGCCATCAAACTCCTCCTCATCGGTGAAGATCAGGGGGCTGGAGTACCCTGTGGTGTTCTTTGTAGTTGTCATTGTAAGGTAGATGATGGTATAGTATTGGTAGAGGGATCGCCTCAACATCATTGTGTTTTGTGTCTGTCTAAGTTCGGCTGGGTCCCATAACCTGAAAAGAGTAATACAGCTTACTCAGATGAACACAAAGGTGTAACAACTATATTATATACCTGAAAAGAGTAACACAGCTTACTAGGTACAGTCATGGACACTCAAAGTCCACCTTTTTGATTTCGAGAGAATGGCTCATGTAAATATTTTAATTTTTACGGAATCAGATTCACACTCTGAAAAGGAGTTGATTTAGCATTTTTTTTTGGATTTTTACCGATAATTTTAGGGGGTGGCTAAATTTTGGGACCAAATTTCCAGTGATTGGCATGGGTATTGGAAACCCACAGTAGCACGGGTTGTGGCTGATGTAATTGAGGTTCAGCGCCAACCTTGATTACATCAGCTTGGTGTCAAACACACACATACCCTCCGTCAGCCTGCCCACTGCGTGATACTACCAACCTTTGACAGACAGATGCTACCACATACCTAACGTTGGCCAAGTGGACCAGATGCTACCACATACACATACCCTCTGTCGGCCTGCCCACTGCACGATGCTACCACATACCCAATGTTGGCCGCATGAGGCATGTACATGTTGTACGCAAATGTATACGATGCATGTGTAACATACGTGAACACATATGACGCATGCATGTCATACGTGAATGCATACGACAGATGTTGTATGTGTATGCATGTGACACGTGCATAACATACGTGAACACATATGACGTGTGCATGTCATATGCGAACACATATGACACGTGCATGTTGTACACGAACACCTACAACGCATGCATGTTGTATGCGAATACATACGATGCGTGCGTGTCATACATGAATACATACAATGCGTGCGTGTTGTACATGAACACATATGATGCATGCATGTCGTACACGAACACATATGACACGTGCATGTCATACGCGAACACATACAATACGTGCGTGTTGTACATGAACCCATCGTATGTGTGCACATGCGGCCAACATTGGGTATGTTAATGAGTCAAACATCTCATTCCCATCTGTTGCCTTTTCATCTGCAAGTGTGGAAGGTGTGACACCTTAATTATTTTTGTTTCACCTATCTCACCCAGAATTTGCTTGAAAACTGAATCTCTGGATACATCTGGGCAGAGCAGTCAGGTCTGGCCTGGGCTCTATGTGACCAATCCTGACCCTGACTGCATTGGGGTTGCTGGTAGCCCCATCCTGCCTCCTGGGAAGCCCAGGTGCACTTGCCTCTGTGTGTATATCATCTATACCTAAGGCAGATGTGTACCTGGGTGCACCTGAGGTAGGATGCTGTTTGTATAGGGGTTGCTAAGTCTATAATATTATTCCTCTGCCTGTGCTTTTACCTCTTCCAAAGCCTTCATGGCTTTTTCTGAGACACTCCAATGACCCTTCTGTTTTCTGACAACCCATGGTGCAGCCCAACCTGTTAGCCCATTTCTGTAGGCATCAATAAATCTCCAAGACCAATTGATAAATCTCTGAATGACTTCTGGAGGGCAAGAATCAAGAACCTCAAAAGCTTTCTCCTTTGATGCAGTAAAATTTGCTTTTGATTTCTCCTGATATCTGTATTTACACCATCCCCAGCACTTAGCCATTTAATTAGCTGATGATCTTTATAACAGAGTGGGGTTATGAGATGATTCTGTAGGGGCTGGAGATGCTTTGGGCTAGTTCCAAAGTCCAGATAAGTTCCTAGATTGCTTCTGTTTCTTAGATTTTGGGCCAGGCATGATGTTGCTGTAATTAGAGTTTCGGAGTTTAAATGTGAAATAATGTGTTGTTGAATGTTGATTTTTTTTATGGAATCATATTTGCATACTTAAAAGGAAGCATTTGGCAAATTTTCAAGATTTTAGGACAAAATTTAGGAGGGTGGCCAATTTTTAGAGGTCAAAATGGAAAAATTGCTAAAATCAAGGAATTGGCTCATGAAAATATCATTGTAATAATTCTAAAACATCCATTCTATACTAATAAAGGTATCCCAATAAATTCTGAAGCTTTAGAAATGGGTCACCAAAATAAGCGGACTTTGAGTGTCCGCAACTGTAGATAGTTAGTGTCTAGTAGTCTGTAGTAAATAGGTGTACGTACCTCAGATGAACATGAAGGTGTAATGACTGAGGTGTGAGAAGGATCACTAAGGGTCCTTATACATGTTGGCTGTCAAGGCCCATGTGTGTTAAGTCCGCGTGTCAGGCGCTTAGCTAGCACTTCCGAAGGGGTTATCTGGGTTAGCGCGAAGGTCCGTAACAGGGCCGAGGACCGAGACGGAAGTCAGACGGACTACGGACGGGGGACGGAGGCGCCGGGAACTTAGGGTGGGTCGTGGAATGGTTCAATCTGGTCACTGAGGTGTTCGAGGTCGAAGGGACTTGGCTTCAACTTATGTGTTGCGCCCTCCTCGATCGTCTGTCCCTAATTTCGGAAAGGAGGCGGGAGTTTACCGGAAATGAATCGGAAACTGGTGGGAGACTAAATCAATATTCGTACTGGCGAACAGTCCAGTCGACTGTCAGACTATATACATGTGACTATCCTTGTATTATCTTTGCCGGTCATAAAACAAGAAGAAAGGGAGTACAAGGGGTCAATAGTAAGGAAGAACAAGGGGATAAGGTACGCGATAAACTGGCACGTCGGTTATCAAGATGCGGAATCCTAGGTTATGGAAATCGGGGTCAGACTAGTGGTGGTTCGGATGGACATTACGGGAACAGGAACGGGAACCACGGAGGGTGATCGTCCATGCTTCGGTGGTCAGGGAGGTTTCGGAACGGGGGTGGGTGATTGTGGGGGTTGGTGTGGGTTTTGTTGGAGGCATGGGGTGTAACAGTACCCCCCTATTAGGACCAAGCCCTCGAGGTCCTTGGTTGACGAACGATGTATAGGGTGGTCAAGACTGGTCGTTTGGTCTCCCTGGACCTGGTTTGAGCGGATAGGCACGGTGGAAGTCCGAAACCACCTCTCTCATGTGGTTCAGTTCTGTGGCGGGGAGCCAGGAGGTCTCTTCTTCTGTTCCTTCGTAACCAGTCTATCTGACTAGGTATCGGAGTTGGCAGCCATGACGTCGATCGATCTTCGAGTCCAGGATTTCTGCTATTTCATATTCGCATTCCCCGTTGATCTCTATCGGCGGTTGCGGTGGTATTGTGCGGTTGGAGAAGGTGTTGGGAGTTGAAGGTTCCAGCATCGAGACGTGGAAGATGGGGTGGATCGACCTCATGTTTTTTGGAAGGCAAAGGGTGTAGGATACCGGTCCTACTCGGGCTATGACCTCGTAGGGTCCTAGGTATTTCTCGGACAGCTTCCGGGAGGGTCTTGTGGTCCGGATGTTGTCTGATTTGAGGAAAACTTTGTCTCCAACCTTGACCTCCAGTCCTTGGGAGTGGTCTTGGTCTGCGGAGGCGGCGTAGCGTTGCTGAGCCACAGATATGTTTTTTTGGAGCTCCTGGTGCAGTTCATCTAGGTCCACTGTGAAGTCGTGTGCTCTCGAGAAGGCCAGGTCTCGCTCGGGGTGGAAGGTGATGTCCGGGTGGTATCCTTTATTGGTGAAGAAGGGCGATATTCCGGTTGTCACGTTGGGGGCATTGTTGTAGGCGAATTCCACGATTGGGAGGAGGTCCGCCCAGTTGTCCTGCTGGTAGTTGCAGTAGACCCGGAGGTATTGTTCCAATGTTTGGTTCATTCGCTCGGTTTGTCCGTCACCTTCTGGATGGTACCCGGAAGTGAAGTGTAGTTTCATGTCTAGGGCCTTCCCCAGGGACCTGAAGAAGGAAGATACGAACTCTGTTCCGCAGTCCGAGGTAACGTGCGATGGGACCCTGTGTTTTGAAAATACGTGGAGCACGAACAGTTTGGCTAGGAGGGGGGATGTGATGGTGTCGTGGGTCGGGATGAAGATGGATTGTTTGGTGAGTCGATCTACGATGACGAGGATGGAGTCGTATCCGGCCGATGGGGGTAGTTTCTCGATGAAGTCCATTGATATGGAGTTCCACAGGCATATGGGGACCAGTAGTTGTTTCAGGAGGCCATACGGTCGGTGTCTTTGTGTTTTGGCACGCATGCAGGTTGTGCAGGACTTGATATAGGACCTCACGGTTTTTCGGAGTCCGGGCCAGGTGTACTCCCTCCTGATGAGGTCAAGCGTCCGATTTTGTCCGAAGTGTCCGGAGACAGGGTGGTTGTGCTTGTTTTGTAGGATTCGTAGGCGGAGGTCGCCGCTGTCCGGGACATAGATGCGCTGGTTGAGGAGGAGGAGGTTGTCTGATGTGGCCGACCATTTTCCGTTGGGGTTGTTGCGTTGTTCCGAGGTTTCTGGGTCGTTTCGGATTGCTGCGTGGATGTCGCTGTGGAGTCGTTCTGTGTCCATTATTGTGGCCGCTCGTAGAGACGGGAAGTATAGTGCCATGGCCCATAGGGAGGCGGATAGCTGTTCCGTGGAGAAGACAGGTCGGAGGTTGTGGGGGTTGATCGTGGCGTAGTTGTTCCCTCCCTCTCTGGGGTAGACATCCCATCGTCTGGTTAGAGCGTCCGGTTTGGCTCCGAGGCGTCCCGGGCGGAAACAGATGGTCATGTTGAATTGTGAAAGGTATTCTGACCATCGGACTTGTCGGCGGGTGAGAAGTTTGGTCGTCGAGAAGTATTCCAGATTTTTGTGATCCGTTACAACGTCGATGGGGTGGGGTGCGCCTTCCAGGTAATGCCGCCAGGTTTTGAAGGCCTCGAAGATGGCAAGTAGTTCCTTATCATGTACGTCATAGTTCAGTTCTGGGGGTGAAAATGTCCGGGAGTGGAAGGCAATCGGGTGTATCTCATTGTCTGTGGGGGAGATTATGGATAGGATGGCCGCCAGGGCGTAGTCGGAGGCATCGGTCTCAACGACAAGTTGGGAGCCGGGGGTCCATTGGTTTAACACCGGGGCTGTGGTGAAAGCCTTTTTGAGGGTTTCGAAAGATGTCCTGCAGTCTTCGGAGAAGTTCCAAGGTGTGTCTTTCCATGTCAAACGGGTTAGCGGAATCGTGATGTCGGAATAGTTGAAAATGAAACGTCTGTAGAAGTTTGCGAATCCGAGGAAGGACTGGACATCCTTGACTTTGCGCAGTTCAGGCCAGTCCTGGATCACCTTGACCTTGTCGTTAGCCATGGTGAGGCTGTTCGGAGATAGGATGTATCCCAGGTATTCCACTGTGTTGGTGTGGAACTGGCATTTGTCTGCTCGGGCATACAGGTGGTTTGTTCAGAGTCGTTTTAGGACTTCGCGCACATGTTTCCTGTGTTCTTCCAGGTTATCGGAGTATATCAGGATGTCGTCTAGGTAGACCAGCACTGAAACGTTGAGGAGGTCAGAGAAGATGTCATTCATAAGGCATTGGAAAGCAGCCGGGGAGTTGCTCAGTCCAAAGGGCATGACACGCCACTCGAAGGATCCATAGCAGGTGCAGAAGGTGGTTTTCCACTCGTCGCCTTCTCGGATGCGGACAAGGTGGTACATGTGTCGTAGGTCTATTTTAGTGAAGATTTTAGCCTTACGGGGGCTGTCGAGTAGGTCAGAGATGTGGGGTAGCGGGTACCGGTCCTTTTTTGTGATTTTGTTGAGTCCTCTAAAGTTGACGCATAAACGTAGGGAACCGTCCTTCTTTCGGGCGAACAGGACGGGTGCCCCACCAGGTGAGCGGGATGGTCGGATGAACCCCATGGATATGTGTTCATCCAAGAATTCATGCAGCGATTTCAGCTCGCTTTCTGACAGGGAGTAGATGGGGCCAAAGGGGGGTGAGGCTCCTTCCTCTAGGTCTATCTTTAGGTCGTAGGGTCGGTGTGGGGCCAGGGTGTTGGCACGCTTTTTACTAAAGACGTCCTGAAATTTGTGGTATTCGTTCGGGATGTTGGATAGGTCTATGGGGCCGTCCTTGATTTTGTTGAGGTCGGAGAGTAGTAGTTGGAAGGTCTGGGTACCCTCCATCTTTGAGATGCGGGCGAACGCTGCTGCATTGATCAATGCCACCTTGGGCACGATGAGTGGTTTTTTTGAGGGGTCAGGAGAGTGACGAGAGGGGGCTATAGGTTCGGGCGGTTTCACGGAGTCGGTCGGCGGTGGGGGTTTGAAGGATATGTTGCCCAAAACCCAGTCAATTGTTGGGTTGAAGCGGGTAAGCCAGTTATGTCCCAAGACCACCAAGCAGCTCGAGTCAAGTGGAGTTACGAAAAAGGTGTGTCGTTCCCCTTGAGGGAAGCGAACCGGAAGTTCGACGGTCTTGCGAATGGAGGAGTTGGAGGTCCCGTCGAAAAGTCTTAGTGGGATGGGCATAATGTCTTGGCACTGAAGGTTGTATCTAGATGCTAGTTTTGAATCAAGGAAACAGTGTGTCGATCCTGAGTCAACAAGCGTGTTCAGATGTTGTCCTGGTAGGGAGTCAGAGGTTAGACGAATGGTCAGTGCATTTGGGCTTGAGAGGGTGGATGCGTTGAGTCAGAGTATGACAGGAGTGTCGACAGCTTCAGAACGTTCCTTCGTTTATGCCGGGGTTGTCGTCGCCAAGTCGGTGCTTTCCTTCTTAGGGCATTTTTTGACCCTGTGGCCTGCTTTGCCGCAGAGTAAGCAGAGGTCCTGCCTGAAACGGCATTGTCATTCCAGAGGCGTGAGTTTCCCATTTTTGTCAAGTTTGGGTGTCCGTTGGGGGTCGAGTGTCCGGGTGTGTTCCTTGGTGACTTCCGATTTTCGCTCCCAATATCGTGCGTCGATGGATCGGGACAGGAGGCGGAGTTCCGGCAGGGAGGATGGTTTTCCTGTCCTGGCTATGTCGTCCTTAATTCTTCCCGGGAGCCCCTTGTAGTATTGGTGGCAAAGGGCGGAGTCGTCCCAAAGGGTACGGGTGGCAAGGCAGTTGAACTCGACCATATATTCCATGATGTGTTGGTCGTCACACATGTGGAGTTTCTCGAGGTCCAGTTCCACCTCGCCTTCTGGGTCATGGGGGCCAAAGTTTGTTTTGAGTTTGGAAGTGAATTCGTTATAGTCATGGAGCCAGAGGGGTTCGTCATGGGCAGTGAAGGTGGGTTCGAAGAAGTCCAGGGCGGTTCCGGTTAGATATGATAGTGCGTAGGTTACTTTGGTGCTACTGGTGCTGAAGGTTTCTGGGTCATCCCGAAAAATTAGGTTGCACTGTACGAGGAAGGTTTGTAATTTTCTGGGGTTGGAACCGTCAAAAGGGTCTGGGTTTCGAACTTGTGTGGGGGGTCTCGATTTCTTAGGGGTAGCTAGGCTGTTTGCTAGCGTAGTGATGGCTTTGGCGAGATTGGTCATGCTTCCCAGTGGTACGGGGGCGCTCTTTGAGAGTGGTGCCCATAGAAAGAGGGGTCTGGCACATGCTCGTAAGAACCTTGCTCGTGTCTTATTCTTCATGACAATCAGGAGTGTGAGTACGAATATACTGTTAAGTCCGCGTGTCAGGCGCTTAGCTAGCACTTCCGAAGGGGTTATCTGGGTTAGCGCAAAGGTCTGTAACAGGGCCGAGGACCAAGATGGAAGTCGGACGGACTACGGACGGGGGACGGAGGCGCCAGGAACTTAGGGTGGGTTGCGGAATAGTTCAATCCGGTCACTGAGGTGTTCGAGGTCGAAGGGACTTGGCTTCAACTTATGTGTTGCGCCCTCCTCGATCGTCTGTCCCTAATTTCGGAAAGGAGGCGGGAGTTTACCGGAAATGAATCGGAAACTGGTAGGAGACTAAATCAATATTCGTACTGGCGAACAGTCCAGTCGACTGTCAGACTATATACATGTGACTATCCTTGTACTATCTTTGCCGGTCATAAAACAAGAAGAAAGGGAGTACAAGGGGTCAATAGTAAGGAAGAACAAGGGGATAAGGTACGCGATAAACTGGCATGTCGGTTATCAAGATGCTGGAATCCTAGGTTATGGAAATCGGGGTCGGACTAGTGGTGGTTCGGATGGACGTTATGGGAACGGGAACAGGAACAGAAACCACGGAGGGTGATCATCCGTGCTTCGGTGGTCGGGGAGGTTTCGGAAACGGGGGTGGGTGATTGTGAGGGTTGGTGTGGGTTTTGTTGGAGGCATGGGGCATAACAATGTGTAATGAAAGAGAAACAATGGGCCTGACTCTCCTAGCCCCTATGCTTGCAATGGACTGGTCTATTTCTATTAATAATCTAGCTAAATGATAGACAAGTAGAATTTACCTTTCTACACCCCAGCTCTCACTAAAACTCGAGATAACACCAAAACACTCTTTTGCACTGAACCGAAGGTTAAGTGCCGGGCATCGCACTTCCCTATTCTGGACAAAAACACTAGATACTTGTCATACCAATACCTGGATCGACAGTTGAGTTCTCAATACCAAATACCATTTTTATATATCATATCTATTATTTCTACTTTGTGGGAGAACTACAATCCCATAAACCAGCACTTTGGCACCTAGGCTGGTTTCCTGGAGTAGCACCTAAGCAGAGGCCAAAATCAGGACTCAGCTCTAGTAGAATTGCCATAGAGCAATA
>QLPG01000606.1:0-25107 GCA_003314385.1 Gomphus sp. MG54 | reverse complement strand
CCTAGGTGATGGTCACCACGTCACTTGTATACCCGAGCCCCATCCTGTCTAATCTAATCCCATATACGTGATACCGGAAACCAGGACTTCCAGTGTATCCCTGTTCGCTTTAAGGCAGGAGCCGGATATTCGGCTCGAATCACTTGACGACTGCGACCCTGTTCAGCATTAGCTTCCATTCAAAAATGAAGAGATATCAATAAGGAATTAGAACTTTCATTGGTATGTTCTTCTGCCTTTCGGTTGAGTCAACCAAGAAACCAACCACAGTGTACATCGACACATCAGGAAGGCAATTTCACGGAAGACACATGTCGCACAGGTCTGTTCATGAAACACACAAGTCAACGCTTGAGATCCGTTGTATATTATCAAGGTGGCAGGCTATTCTATTGCAGAAACACTCTTGTACATGAGAAATTACCACAATTTCTGAGCCACTTGTCTTACTCTGTCATGTGCAGGGATCATTTGCTGGGTCCCCAGCATCGAACAAAACCTTGTAATTGCAAAGCAGATTAAGCAATATTTGAGTTAGACCGGAATTTATATCGACCACTCGGTGGTGTTACTGCTCTTGATGACTCTAGCCCTTCTTGCAATATGCTGGAGGGCCCTGGTAATTTCTTAATGCGTGCAACAGCTAAGTGGTAATAATATGGACCTTGGTACCTGAGGGCATCCCAAAATCAATCACAATGACCGTCTTGTGAACTATTCCTAAGAAGTGATTTGCAAGAAGACGGTGTTGAGCTGAAGATATGTAATTTAGGTAACAGTCCCGAGACTGTTTCATAGTAGTGTCCGCATCGTTCTGATATGTTGTCTGTTACAGGAGAGAGTTTCATGATAGTAACTGGAGTCAGATCCAATCAACAATGCACTATGCAATAGCAGGATTCAAATCATCAATATTATGGGCCAAGGAAAGACATATTACAACTAATTAACAGTATTTTAGTATTTCATCATTAATACATGGGCGCCATCAGTGGGATTCGACCCAGAGTCTATGAAAGACTCGAAGATACGAGGACAGATGCCATTTGAGGTAGTATACATGAAACAGAGAGACTCGCCTTGCCATGGAAATGCTCAACAACTGAACCAGATGGCGAGCCAAACTTTGCGAGGTAGGTCTTGTTAGTTGAAGATGACTCTACTAGCAACTTGATTCCTCAGAGTGGAGAAATTTAGAATTGGGTTCGATACGATGGAAGGCGGCTAGGAGTAGTGGAGGTTAAGAACCTGGTGGTAGTAGATTATGGATTATATGTTGACACGCAGAACGACGTGAGATGTCGATGGTGTTACTGTGATGTCATTTGCTTTCATGTTCTGAATCTTTCCAGTAATCTTAACGTTTTTATCAAGTTCAAAATTTGACGAGAAACTCAACTTGAGGAACATATTCCCCTTTAAAGCCTAATACAATTTCAAGATCAAATATAATTGTAAACAAGATACCATTCTTTATCAATTGGAAAAGGTTGATATGTATCATATAATTGAAAATTTTGCACAGACTATTATAAGTAAGCTAAAACTGTGAAATAGATCTGATTCCTGGGGCAAACTTCAACTTTTGGCTGTTATGGTCCAAGATTTATAATAAATTAGTTAGAATTTGATTAAAATTCAAATTATTAAGAAAACCGTGCTCTGCCATAACGGCAGATGGTTTCCAATGGGGTTCACTGTGAGTTTCTTGGCTGCTGTATAACACAAATAAGTTTGTTCACGCTAATATACATAATCAATTGTTGTTTCACTCACAGCTTTCTCCTGGTGCACTGATACCGTTCTCCAAGCTGTCACTTCGCTTGTTCAACAATTATACAATCTCTTCGGAAATCAACGAGTGAATCATCAGTGTAAAACCCCCATCCAAATGAGCATGTATACTGACAAGCCAGACAACACTGATATACCATGGACACCACGGCTTGAATTAAGTAATGGTGCTTCCGTAGAACAGAAGAACTGTCGCAAATGTTTGTTGCATCAACTTTAAGTTCCCGAGAAGTCAGTCCCTACGACACCTGTGAGAAATTAGGGGAGACTGGATCAACGAGTTCAATGTCAGATTGTGTATGGTATAGGCTGCAGACCATGATCTTTGCACAAGACCCTGACGGCGAGGTTCCACATGACTTGATCTAAGTTCAGCAAGTGCTCTGGGAGACTTGACCCATTATACCCCCGCCGACGCAAGATGGATGTCACATATTGCATATTGGTTATGATAACAATCAGGGTTGCGGCACCAATTGGGTATAATCACCGAGACCAAACCTAATCTGTTTTGGAAAGGGAACGAGTTGATCTGGAGGTCCATAGTAATCCCACATGGTATATTGATTATGCATTTGATGGTGCCGAGCTGGTCTTAAGATTGATTAGAGCGGAATTGACGGGACGGAGTTGACCCAACTTGACCATGATATATCCAGTAACCCACACTGATATTACTATGGCAAATTTTTATTTATTTTAAATTCCACTTTTATCTATTGAGACCGCCCCTCATGCTGTGTATGGTGTCGATCAGGTTGCGCCATCGATGATGCAAACTCACCGAGTTATTGAATGATTGATCGGCAATTGGACGTCATTATTTGCTGTGTCACATTAATCAACTCACGCCACATGGCCACCACGTGTATCAATTGTCCCCACTGATCATGCATGATCGCCAACATCAGACCGGCATAATTGGTCCATTGCGCCACCAAACTCTCCCACCAACGACAAATGCTATATGATTCATTGTCTCGTATACCCCTAGGTCTCGTCCCGCTTCCGATCAAATCCAGGGGTCAGGGTGATCCGGTGTTCACACAGTCGGCGAGAGTTGAATAAGTACGTCCCAACAGACAAAACTGCACAGCTGCCACATTCTTGATTGTTTATCGTTTATCTTTGATGAGGTTGCCCAGGATTTTACAGAGCTTAGATTATATCAAACCTGAACCATTTTGGAGTGGTCCTGGTGCACCACATAAGTAATTTCTAATTGTAGTTTATCCTCCTCACGCTAGCCGGGTTCTTTATGGACTGCACGGGTATGATCATGAAGAGCAGACCAAGATGACCAGATCTGGTCAGAAGTGGGATGGAGATATTACTTCTTACGCCACATGATCACCATGAAGCTCAGCTTTAGATTACCTGATCGATCTCAAAGGTGTATAGCCACACATGGGATCGAGAGGAGATCACATTATTTTCAGTGACTTTCATGTTACTTTCTAAGTATGATGCAAGTTTGATGGACTAGTATATCCTTATTAGCCCATGTGGCACATCAGTGATAAAATGTTAACCGTATTTCTACACCGCCGATAATAAGATTTCAGGGAAAGGGTTAGCAATATTGATTACAATTACATAACGAGGTACTGTGAATTAGATGAGGAGGTTCCTAGGAGCAGGGAGATAATATTTCCATCACCAAGAAGTAATGCGGCTTGTTCCATTGTAGCCGCCTTGCATAAATGGATCTGCTCCCTTGTCCAGTAGCAAGTGAACAATATTCGTATGACCTGATGCCAATGCCGCCTGGAGTGCACTGCCATAGTATCCTGGATGTTGACATCCGCTCCTAGATCTAAAAGGAACCGAACCATGTCCTCGTCCCCTGTTGATGATACCAAGTAAAGCGGAGAGCCAACCTGTCCTTGCTGCATGTTTATGTCCGCTCCTTTCTCCACCAGAAAGTGAGCAATATTACCGTGACGCATCATCAACGCCATCTGGAGTGCACTCCCTCGCCTCCCTCCTTGCAAGTTCACCTGCGCTCCTCGCTCTATCAGCAATGACACGATAGTCTGGTGACCCATGAATGACGCTGCTTGCAGTGGGCTGCCGTAGTATCCTCCCAGCATATTTACGTCCGCTTTCATGTCTAGCAGCAACCGAACAATGTTCTCATGAGCTGCGGTCGATGCTGCCTGAAGTGCGCTACCAAATTGCCCTCCTTGCTTGTTCACATCAGCTCCCCGATCGAGGGGGAGTCGAACCACAGCTTCAACGCCTGTTGACGATGCCCAGTATAGTGCAGAGCCTCCTGTCCTCCCTGCATGTTTATATCCGCATCCTTCTCGACCAGTAGGTGAACAATGCTTTGGTGACTTTTTCTAGATGCCACCTGCAATGCGCTACCGTAGTATCCTCCCACCATGCTCAGTTGCGCTCCCATATCGAGGAGGAGTCGAACCATGTCCTCGTCCCCCCATGATGCCGCCAAGTACAGGGCAGAGTACTTTCTTCCCTCCATGTTTATATCCGCTCCCTTCTCGACCAGCAGACGAACAATGTTTTCGTGACGGTTTCTAGATGCCACCTGCAACGCACTGCCGTAGTATCCTCCGTCCATGTTGATTTGCGCTCCCAGCTCGAGGAGGAGTCGAACCATGTCCTCGTTCCCTAGTAATGCTGCCGTGTACAACGCAGAACCATCCTGTTCATTTATATCAGCGCCTTTCTCGACGAGCAAGCGAACAATGTTCTTGTGGATTTTTTTCGCTGCCGCCTGCAGCGCACTGCCATATTTTTCTCTCTGTAGGTTGACATCTGCTCCTAGATCGAGGAGGAGTCGAACCATGTCCTCGTCCCCCGATGATGCCGCCCAGTACAGCACAGAACCTTCCTGTTCGTTTACATTGGCGCCCTTCTCGACCAGCAAGCGCACGATGTTCTCATGGAAATTTTTCGCTGCCGCCTGCAGCGCACTGCCATATTCTCCTCCCTGAAGGTTCACATCCGCACCCCGGTCGATCAACAAGCGCACGATGCTCTTATGACGTGTTGCCGATACCGCCTGAAGCGCAGTGTTAAACGGTCCTCCCTGAAGGTTCACATCCGCACCCCGGTCGATCAACAAGCGCACAATGCTCGGATGAGGTGTTTCCGATGCCGCCTGAAGCGCACTGCCGTATGGCCCTCCCGCCAAATTCACATCTGCTCCCTGGTCTAGCAGCAAACGCACAATGCTCTCGTGACCATTGTGTGACGCGGCTTGCAGCGCACTGCCGTAATCTCCGCCATGCAGGTTCACCTCTGCTCCCCGGTCGATTAATAAGCGCACAACACTTTCGTGACCACTGTACGATGCCTCGTATAGCGCACAGCCATGGGATCCTCCCTGTGCATTCACATTCGCTCCCAGGCCTATCAACAAGCGTACGACGCTCTCGTGACCCCCCAATGATGCACATTGCAAAGCACTGCGTTCCTCTTCATCCTGTATGTTCACATGCGCTCCCTTGTCTACCAACAGGCGCACGATGCTTTCATGACCACGGCTCGACGCCGCTCCTAGTGCACTACCATACCATCCTCCTTGCTTGTTTACTTCCGCCCCCATCTCAATAAACAAAAGAACGACGCCCTCGTGACCCCTATACGACGCCGCCTGGAGGTCATTGCCGTAGTACCCGTCTTGTATGTTCACATCCAATAGAGCTCCTTTTTCTAAGAGCAGGCGAACAATATTTTCATTACCGCCCGCTAACGCCGCCTGCAGTGCACTGCCGTATATTCCTCCCTCCATACTCACATCTGCTCCTCGGTCTATCAACAAACGTACGATGCTTTCGTGACCGCAGTAGGACGCCGCCTGCAGTGCAGTGCCATAAAATCCCCCCTGCATGTCCACACATGCACCATGCTCCAGAAGCAAGCAAGCAATCCTCTCATGGCCATATTCTGAAGCCTGTTGGAGTGGAGTGCCCCAATGCTCTTCGATTGCATTCACGTCTGCTGAATTTTCAAGCAGCAAGCGAACGGTGGTCTCATGCCCATTTCCCGACGCCGCCTGCAGTGCTCTGCCATAGTATCCTCCTGGAAGGTTCACGTCCGCTCCAAACTTTATCAATAGCTGGACAATGTCCTCGTGACCTTTAAACGATGCTGCATGCAGTGCCCCGCCCCATGATGAAATGCCTTCATTTCTATTCACATCCGAACCACCCTCCAAGAGAGTTTCAGTTGTTCTTCTCAATCCAGCCAAGGACGTGTAATAAAGAGGAGCGCATCTCACACCTTGATATTCCACCAAATCGTCTTCATCCGGATTGTAAATTGTCAGCCAGTTCACATATACGGCATCCTGGGATTGCAAAAGCGCCATTATTAGGTGACGCAGAGTATCTGAGTCGCTATCATCTCCCCAAACATGGCTCATCCAGTGCCGCGCTGCATACCAACAGAGTGGATGTGATGTAACAGAGTATCCAGATCCAAGCTGCGTGAATTGTAGCAGGTAGGCGAGACATGTCTTAGCAATCGTCGTGTCCGCCATTTTCTCGTTGAACGAATAGAATGACAGGTTGGCATTTTGTTGGCGGATGTAGTCTGAGATAAGATATTCTCGGACAGAAAAATGAGCGAGTTTGAGTGTGACACCGTCAGTGATGAGAGTCCTGTACGAGTCAACCTTCCTGCCAGCGTTTATTACAGTCTCTTCTTCGTCATCCGATTTATCAGTAGACCCTTCATCATCACTCCGAACATCTGGGACAGTTATAGCCACCAAACTGGAGCATATATCTATAATTTGTCGAGGATCAAACGGTCGTCTATCCAGGTCAAATAGAACCCCATCTTCTGCGTCGGGATCTGTGGCTAGTACTTCAACACCTTCTTCCAGAGAAATGGTTTCAAGTGAAAACGCAAGCCATTGAAGCAACCTGACAGCAGGTCTCCGATCTTCTTCTTCAATATTCAACAGAATCCGGTCATAGGTCTCGTACAGGGTCTTCGGGAGGGACTTGACAGCTTTCTTTAGCTGGGCAGGAGAACGGCAGCTTTGCAGCAGGTCCAACTGACAACTAATCCATCGGAACCTTTCAGTGATGTCAGTAAAAAATCGCAAATTGCTGGGTGGACCGCATTACATTCCATGCGCACCCTCAGTCAAAACGGTCTTGACCAATTTCTTGTCCTCTTTAGAATACACCTGGAACTCGTCATCATGATTCAATGTTTTGGACACGTGCAGCCGAATGTCCTCATCAACAGAAATTGTATCCATTGTCACCTCGTGTGAGATGAGATTCTTCAGCCCTCTGCCAATGTCATATTCCTCACGACTAGTCACCAGTAGGTGTAATGTACCTATTTCCCAGCCGTGGATTTCTTTCAGGAGCTTCAGGAGTCCACGACGATCCTGGAATTCATCTAGTGCATCGAAGATGATAAACACATGACCAAAGCTCCCGATAATAGATTTCAAGGTTGAAATCCGCTCTTCAATAGTCGGGAATCAACGTCTCTCTGCAGTTTCAGAGAAGAGCCTCTCCAATCCATCAGGGGTCCTTGGACATTGCAAAGAGAGTTGCTCAATGAGAGACTTGAGTATGTCAGATTGATGTATATTCTTCGTGTGGAATTCAAAATAAAAATAACCATAAGCTGTTGGGGCATGATTTTATTCCCCTGCATGTGTGTTTTATTCTTGCACTTGTGTTTCTCTTTTACACTTTTCTCTTTTGCATTTGCGTTCTCTGGCACTTAAATTAAGCGCCCATAACGATGCACCATTGCCCACCTTTGGGTCTTGTCTTTAGCATCCATATTGACAAGCCCCAAAGGCACTTGTTGCTCTGTGTGTCAGTTATCAGTCTTATTAGACCTTCCCTGCCATCATAAGCAAGAAAGGGGTTCTTCCGGCAATGACTGTAAATCTCCTCGATGATTGTAGAGCTGAATCGCCGATGTGTTAGCATAATTCACCATAAATGCACTCTACTCGCCATAAGAATTATCTCAAGGAAAAGCTTAGAAACGTACGCATTCCATGAAGCCATAGGAACGAGCTGTTCCTCCGTTTCCACTCCTCGAAATGAGCTCCATGCACAAACCACAATCCTGTGCTTTTTCGTCGCTCCCTGAGAGCAGTAGCATGCTTTAATCGCTGGTCAGGTGCTTCCAGCCAATCATATATGTTCTGCCAACCTCCATCTGCAAGACATGTCAACAGAGGGTTGGTAAGTATCAACACAAATATGGCGCTACGAGGGTTAGAGAGTCACACTTACCAATAGTTGTGTCATGGTTGATGACATTCTGAAAAGTGACATTGCCTCCAGCACCTGGCACAACATATGGGGATTAGCGTGGGGCTCTTGGATTTTCAACATTGGACAAGGAGATGTACTCATGTTCACGTTGGAAAGAGTAGTGTGAATGAATGGTGAGGTCATCTGTCGAGCGTGAGTTGAAATAGAGTGTCTCAATTTCTTTTCCACAAGTCAAGTTGCGGAGGGGTAGTAGTTAGTGGATGGTGGTTAAGAGCTGAGGTGTTCGCAGATGCACAGCCCCCCGAAGCTGCATCTGAACCCCAATCCCTGATAACCAACAACAACTGCAAACGATCCTTGTGCGCTTATGCTCGTTTGCCGTACATACCGCCCACACAATATTTACATCCGTGCATGCGATGAGACAGAGTATCCCAGGCTTCCCTGGTCTTGATGGATGCGATGGATGGCCAGGAATGGAGCAAAGCAATGCCAAGGGTCAGAGTGGAAATGTAAAGGGGAAAATGAAGAGTCAAAACATTTTAATAGGAGAGAGGAATGGTCACAAATGGTTGGAGTGGGAGAATCATTGGCAATCAAAGATGAGAAGAGCAAGTGAAACCCGTTCGCATGCCCGACATTTCACGTTTCAAGAAGACGCATAAGAGACATTTCAGAGAAAATCATAAATTAAGGTCACATCAGAAACAGGCTGGAGTTAGGATGAGAGAACTAGAGAACAACACCAGCGAGATGTTGCTGCAACACTAAGATAGCAGAAGACACCGGCCGACAGCAGAACACATAGGGATGCCTGATAAATGTGGCTCTAGCATATCTGAGATCCGATGCTTGGTATTGTTGGGTTGTCTAATCCCACATACTATTCATACCTCATGAGTCTTAATGTATTTCTAAGACAACACAGAGCTCTATGAGTAGTATTGACAATCTGATAACTAACTAGGGCTCTGTCACTCAACATGAAGTGGTCTTCATTATATGAGTCATCCTGAAAGGTTACCCATGCGGACTAGATGGTGTAGTGGTTAACACCATAGCTATATTCGCTATAGCCCTGGGTTCAATTCCCAGTCTGGTCATTCTTTTCACCTCAACAGGTATTAGAAGTGTTGTCAGTACAAGTGAGCATCTATTGAACAAGCACTCAGTCAATAAAGCAAGATACGAGTCAACACTAAGAATCAATCTGTTTGGAACAAGTGAGAAAAATCACCCAGAAATTAGGGAGGAAACACAGCAGTGCTTCTTTTAGCAAAGTGCAGAGTGTTAAACAAGGAATGTTCCCAGGTGAAAGCAGGCAGCGGTGCCAACTTCAAGCAGGATGAGAAACACGCGCTTGAGACGTGGTTCTTGAATGAAAGGAAAATGAGGATTGCAAAACATAACATTCCCACTGTAAAGGTATCAACGCTTATACTAATAGCCAGAATGTCTAGACGTACCTTTTTTTGATGGGAACAACAGGCATACACGAGTAATATGGGAGATGAACCTGTAAGGGTTTTGGTCCCTTTTTGCTCCTCACCCTCATGCACTTGGTGATTCAGAATATTGTGACCTACCTTCATTATTGGAATTTTACGGTGCCATTGTGATGTAGATATCACGCTTTAAGAGAGTTCAGCGACTGTGAAATCAAGAGCGGAGAGACTTACTTTAACAAGACTGATACGATCATCAAGATCAGACAAGAGGATGGAGGGAGCAGATATGCAGCTAACGCTTGCCCCAACTACGCAAAAGCAGATTAGTGTTATAGCCCATGCCCTCAACAAACCCACACTAACCCCCACAACCACCCGCTTCCGTTCCGAGACCGTTCCGACCGAAAGGACGAAAGACTGCTTTCCGTGGATCCCATCCCCGTCACGCCCGTCCGAGACACCGCGTTTCCATGTCCGACCGAGACACCATTCCCGAGTCCGCTCCCGACTGAGGACTCAATACTTTGATAACCGACGTGCAAGACTATCGCGTACCTCACTCCCTTGTTCTCTCTTTTATATTAACCCCTTGTACTACCTTTCTCCTTGTTTTATGACCGGCTAAAGATAGTACAAAGAGCGTTACATGTATATAGTCTCACAGTCGACTGGACTGTTCGCTAGTACGAATATCGATTTAGTCTCCCACCAGTTTCCGATTCATTTCTGGTAAACTCCCGCCTCCTTTCTGAAATTAGGGACAGACGATCGAGGAGGGCGCAACACATAAGTTGAAGCCAAGTCCCTTCGACCTCGAACACCTCAGTGACCAGATTGAACTATTCCGCGACCTACCCTAAGTTTCCGGCGCCTCCGTCCCCATCCGTAGTCCGTCCGACTTCCGTCTCGGTCTTCGGCCCCGTTACGGACCTTCGCACTAACCCGGAAAACCCCTTCGGAAGTACTAGCTAAGCACCTGACACGCGGACTTAACAATTAGCAACTGATGATTAATCTGAGACTTTTATTCTGTAGATGGGTCTGGAAGATAGGTTTCCTGGGGTTTTCCTGCGCTTTAATATCGGAGAGTCGGTTAGAGTAATATTACGATATCCCTATAGATTTACTGTGAATTTATCTATATTTATCTATAGGGAAAGTATTGCCCTATGGCAATTCTACTGGGAGGTGAGTCCTGGGTTTACTCTCTGCTTAGGCGCCGTACTGGGAATCCGGCCTGGGCGCCAAAGCGTCGGTTTATATGTTTATGGCTCTCCCACAAGTAAGATATAAATTGTAATGATATAATATAATAGTTGTGGGTGGAAACCAAACTGTGACCCAGCCTTGCGATATGACGAGGAGTTGGTGCTCTAGTCCTAAATAGGAAAGTACGCTCGGTGCTTACACCGGTTTGCAGTACATAAGGCGCACGCCAAATTGCACATGTGTTCGCGTGGGCAAAAAGAGAACTGCAATTACTCAGTCAAATTGTAGCCATTCTGTCTGAAAATAAAAATATAACTTCTTCAACCCAATATGCAGGGCATGGCAATGTAAAATCCATGTAAAATTGTCACAATAAAAATTGTTTTTCAGGCAGTTGGCCCTGATCAACCCCAGCTGCAGAACAGCTGTAGCAACACCAAATCAATTCAGACTTGTTAGATATTTTGCAGAAATATAATATATATGTAGATAGAGGGCACCAACCACTTTTAGTATATCAAAGTCCATTAGAATATTTTAGAATATTTTATATAATGTACTACAGCTGAGACAAGTAATTTCTGCTTAATTATTGTTCTAGAGCCCTACAAGACACAGCTCATTGGAAAAATATGATATTAAATCAACTATACTTTGTCCCTCTGTAGTTAATACCTCAATCATCTATCTTTCCTGGATCCTCACAGACCCTTATCTCTCCTGCCCATCAATATTCACCCTCATTCTCAGTGGCCCAATGTGGTACTGGGCACTATATGCTAAAGCAAGTAATAATGGGACCATGTGATCATCCCGGCAGAAGATATGCACAGAGTAACAACTGGGATATGTTATTAATTATAGCTAAAAATGATCCATCGCTTGGCTAGACACATACCTTGTGCCCGTTATCTTGAGACATACGAGAGCCTGATATGTTCGTGTCCAGAAAGCTCGTTTCTTGGTTTAGCATTACGGCCAAATCGCCTGACACATGTTGCTAAAACCGGGAGGCAAGCCAAGAAATTGCAGCCGATTTGAAGTTTTGGAATGATCAATTTGTGAAATTGAAGCCTCTCCCTTTCAGTGCAAAGATGACAGGTGATGGAGTGAGCAGATGTACGCGGGATGGATCCATGTTCCCCTTGGTTGATCTCTAAAACCTGTGAAGCGCCAACTAGGGTATCAGAAGGGAGATTAGATGTGTTTGCTGTATATTAGTATTCCCCTATGGTTGCGATGAGCAAGTTTAATTCATATTTAAGGATCCCGTCCTGCCCGTGAACTGCCAAAAAAAAAAAACAGAAAAAAAGGATAATCAACCGTAAAATCCCTAAACTGCAATAACACCATGGCAACACCCTACCTGCATGACACAAAACAAAAACTGTATGCTCTCATGATTATCTCTGGAAGACCCCCTGGCGCACCCACTGCCTCCCTCTTCCCCAGGCTGGGCCAAGGCCATATACATCTCCATTGGGCCCCCCACATTACTAAACGAGAAAGTACCCTCCCCATTACTCATAAGAGGATTCTTCGCTAGCGTCAACATCTCAGATGTCAAAGTAGAAATAGAAGCTCCACTCAGTGTAACAGTCATATCATAATGCACCTCCTGTCCAGACAGCACTGTCGAGTCCACAGCATCACGAACACCCACAGGCCCGATAATAACATATCCACATGAAGACGTGTCAGTCGAGTCTTCAGAAGGAGATCCCGGCACGAAATCCTGTGTGCCATAACTGCATCTATCATGTTCATGATGAGAAAATGAGGGTATGTCTAATATGAATGTACATACCAGGTAACATAACGACCCACGAGTACCAGTAGTTCCAGCCCATCGTGAATGCAAACACAGGGTCGATGAAGCGGGCGGAAAGCATGACCTGTCCACCTGCTACGGGCCTATGTGCCCAGTGAGTGAGCTATCAATTGCGGCATGCATGTGGCGGCATACAGAAAGGTGATAAGTTCGCCGAGGGACAACATGACTGGGTGGAGGGTCAGCGTAGCATGGACCATGTAGAGGAATGAGCACTGACCACAGATGCAGATGGAGGGGATGACGAGATAACCAAGGAGAAGACCACCAGGCCCATGGTCTTGCTCCAAATGCTGTTCCTGATCCTGATCTCGATCCTGTTCCTGGTCCTGCTGCACCAAGGTCACAATCAGGTCTGCTGAGTAGGGCGAGTCTACAGCCATACCTGGTGCCTGGGGTGAGTCGTTATAGTGGTTATGGTGGCTGGCATGCCCGCGGTCACAGGAGATGCCAAAGGGGCCATTGCGGCTGTCGTGTTCGTTGTCACCACAATCCCATGCCTTGGGCTCTTGCTCCTCCAGGGAGGTCTGTCGGAAACCCGCAGGTGCTATAGACTCGAAGAGCGCCCCACAAATGCGAAGATGATGTCACGCACCATGAAGGTCTTGGAGCATGCCGGGATAGGGCACTATTGAGCCACTGCTTCACAAACCACGTGTGGCCACAGGTTGCAGGCAGTCGAGGTCCCTTTGTATCGTCTTGATCTCACGTGATTTAATATCACATTTTCCCAATGAGCTGTGTCTTGTAGGGCTCTAGAACAATAATTAAGCAGAAATTACTTGTCTCAGCTGTAGTACATTATATAAAATATTCTAAAATATTCTAATGGACTTTGATATACTAAAAGTGGTTGGTGCCCTCTATCTACATATATATTATATTTCTGCAAAATATCTAACAAGTCTGAATTGATTTGGTGTTGCTACAGCTGTTCTGCAGCTGGGGTTGATCAGGGCCAACTGCCTGAAAAACAATTTTTATTGTGACAATTTTACATGGATTTTACATTGCCATGCCCTGCATATTGGGTTGAAGAAGTTATATTTTTATTTTCAGACAGAATGGCTACAATTTGACTGAGTAATTGCAGTTCTCTTTTTGCCCGCGCGAACGCGTGTGCAATTTGGCGCGTGCCTTACGTACTGCAAACCGGTGTAACCTTCCGGTTCAGCGCGAGTGAGTAGATTTATAGTTGTAGCCTAATGGCTAGTATGATGGGGAGCAACGATATAACTATAATTGCTTGCTTTACTAGTACAAACTTTTCGTACTATATATGAAATAGAAGATCTAATTATAAGTGAAAACTTCACAGAGTGAAGTTAGAAGCCGGCCCAATGCGGCCGTGCGTGTGCTACACCCGCATATATGCGGTGGGAATGATATAGAGGAAAACTTCACAGGGGGAATGTGGAAATAGAATAGAATATGAAATAGAATGAATAAGAAACCACATGCCAGTGTATCTCCCTCCCAACGTGTCCAGATGATGGGAGCCGGCCCTTGGGGTAGGTATGGGGCCGGGTAGAGAGTGTGGGGTAAAACCTGCTCCTAAAATCATGGAAATATTTTCGTAGGTTTCTCATGATAAATAGAACTTCAGTGTGAAGTTGCGTCATGATCTGGGAATAGCTGGGGGAGATATTGCAGTGTGAATGTTGAATATATGTATAAAGTGACTCAATAGTCCCTGGTTCTAACAGCAACAAGGTCTACGGGTCTGTGGGAGTGATAATAGAACCAAAGTGGTTTCAGTAGCAGACAAGACAAATGGAGCAGCAAAAAAAGAAAATCAAACAAGGAGAGAAGTACCAGCAAAAAGGAAAGAATAGGAAAAATCACAGCTTGCCATCAAAGCACAATTAAGAAGAGCCATAATACCACAAGCAGAGCTGAGTCAAGTGATGTCAAAAGCAGAGGAGTAATGAGTAGAGGGAAAGAGAGCCATACAAAAAAACCAATGATCATCTCAATAGAGTAAAACAGACCATATGGTCCGACTTATAACAAGGTGGGGGTATGTTTGATAGCAGAGAGCAAAGGGTAGAGGGAGAAGTGGCAGGGAGAGATTGTGTAGCAAATGAATTTTTCGAAACTCAAATAGAATCAGAGTCGAGATCAAGTGGTGTCGATAGTAGATAACAGGAGAGAACAAGCAGCAGGACACAAAGGAATGTGAGAAACAGAACATGTACTCTGTCGTGTTCGACCAGATAGATATGGCAGAGTCACTATCGAGCTTACGTGAAGAAAGAATCGCGAGAGCAATGGTATAAACAGCAGAGCGGAGATCGAAGGCTTTGATAGCAGACAAATGGTGGAGGCAGTGCTGTTCACATGTACAGCATGCATAACCATGGCCAAGATCAATGGGTTTGACCACAGAGAATTCGGCGGATGAAGAGGCGGAGGGACAGGGCGGGAAGGAAAGGATTGGATCGGCGAGCCATCATAGAACAGCGAAACTCATATCGTGGGGTGTGAATAGCAGGCAAATTGACAAGACAGAAATACGACAACACCCTGACCCCTGGAGCACACAATGATAGAATCAGAGAGATGTATCTAAGTCATGGTAGCAACAGTGTTGCTACAGTCTGCTACAGTCGTTAGGTGAGACAGCAGGGAACTAGGGGGATGGATGAGCAGGCTGATGAAAAGAGCATTCAAGCAGAAAGACCCGACCCATAGAAACCACAGCAGGTACAGTGAAGGCGAGAGCAAGGTCAAAAGAAATTGACAGGAAACAAAGGACAGAGGGAACAAAAGAACCAATACGAGATATCAACAGTGACCTTTGCCGAGCAAAACAAAATTGATGTCCTGGTCCATAAGTGGCATCAACGTGGCCAAAGTCCAAGAAAGGAGAGAAACGGGTACACACAACCAGCCAAGATCGAGATTTTGGTAAATCAGAGAGCAGAGAGCACTAAGAACGTTGACTAGTTTGGCCGAGATAAAGTCTCTTTGATAGCAGACAATCGAGAAGGAGAAGATGAGAAGGTAGTCAAACAAGAAACCTTCGATGTTCACCCCAGCAACCTAGAAGGACATAGCTTTATGATAGTTGAGGCAGGACCAGCTTGGAAGAAAGGTCATGGTGCAACAATAACAGAGAAGATGAAGGACCCATGGATAAAAAGCAGATAAAGAAGATCTTGTCCAAAAATTGCATCGCTGGCCCCCGTACCTTACAATCAGACGAAGTGTGGTAGCCATACTTCGCACAGGACTGCAGTAGCTGTCAGCGGTCACTTGAATATGTGGTAAAGAGTTCAAAAATTACGCGAGAACGATGTTTCCCAGTGCGGTCTTGCTGTTCCCTGATGAGATGCACAAGCTTTTCAGCTTTGTCGGGAAACGGCACAAAAATTGTGAGAGAAGAACGCTAAGTGTCAAGACTTCACAGTTCAGTGAGTACGAGGAAAGAAGTAGCAGGTGCCGGCAGATAATCGAAGTCGGTTAGACTTACTGAAGATAAAATCAAATTACAGGGGGTCCAACAGCGAAGAAGCGACCATAAAAGAGTAGAATAGCAAGCAAAGGAATGCTCGAGAAGAAATACCAAGAGAAGCATATTTAAAACAGAAGGGGTGGTCGACAAAACCAAGGGATTAACTTATGGCGAATGATGGTGGTGGTTCAGAGTGAAAAGTGGCCAAAGGAAAAAAAGAGAATCCAAGAAAGTGACACCACAGAGACCTGAATGAGGGATGGTGCAAGACAAGACATATGTCAGAGTTAGTACCGGAGTGGTCAAGGTCCATGAGTGTGACAGAAGCAAATGGGCAGAAACAGCAGTATAGTTACGACAGCAGAGAATTAGGGAGATGGATGAGGTTTTTTAAGGAAAAACCTCACAAGCAGAAAGACTTGCAAGAGTCACAGCAGACAAACTGCAGGAGAGAGCAAAATCAAAAGGCATTGACAGGAAACAAAGGACAGATGAAACAAAAGAGCCAATACGAGCAACCAAACGCGACTTTTGCCGCGTAAATTAAAATTAATGTCTGGTTCATAAGTGGCACCAACGTGGCCAAGGTCCAAGAAAGGAGAGAAACGGGTACACAGCAGGCAAGATCGAGAGGTTTCCATACAGGGAGAGGGCAGGGGGCACTAGGAACGTTGACAAGCATGGCCGATGTCAGGTTGATTTGATAGCAGACAACAGAGACGGAGAAGGTAAGACGAAGTGACACAAGAAGGCTTGTGATGCTCACCTCCAGATAAAGAAACAACATTATGTCCCTACAAGCAGACGAAATGTGGTAGTAATACTTAGCAGAGTGCTGCATTAGCTGTCAGCGGTCACTTGACATGTGGTAAAAAGCTTAAAACTTGCAGGAGAACAAGGAACGACGTTCCCAGTGCGGTATTGCTAGCAGAAAAGATCGTCGGAAAGAAGCAGCAAGTTGAGTTCCAAAGCTGCGCAGTTCAGTGGGTATGGAGAAAAGAAGTAGTACTCGCAGAGAGATAACGGGATCTCACCACGGACGTCGGCGAGAGCCACTGAAGAGGAAAAAACAAAACCTCCCATTAAATTGGGACAACGTCGAAGAAGCGACCATAAACGAGGGGAATGGCAGGCAAAGGATTGCTTGAAGAAATACCAAGAGAAGCAGATTTGAGGGGTAGGTGGCGTGTTTGAAAAAATGGAGAGATTGGTGTGGCGATCGATGGTCGTGGTCGAAAATGAAAAGTGGCGAGAGAAATAATAAAGTAACGCGAGTAGCACCGCAGAGAAATGGGTGGGAGATAATGGCAAACGCAAGAGGACCGAAGCGAGGGCCTGAATGGAGGGTACTTTTCAGCTCTGCCATGTACGGCCCAGGGCGGTGCCTCGTGTCCGCGGACCAAACTTTGCGACCACAATCGCCCCCCGGTTCTCATCGGACATCAGCTTCTTTCTCATGTCAAATATCACATTTTTGGCCTCCCCTACTACTCAAAACATTATTCAGATGCGTATCACATCAGCTTTAAATCACTTACCCCACAAGAGTACCATTGAACTCCGGCTAATCTCAATGAACTATATCACCGTCCCTGGGTTCTCCTCTTTTAGTCATTCTAAATTTATATGCTTCACCTTGGGCTGAATTTGCTTCATTTATTCCACTATCAACAAGGAATCATATCTGTGTGTCATACAATCTGGGAACAGGGCCCGACTTTGGGATGTACTCCCGCCTAACACAAACCCCTAGTTTCTGTCGCCCACTGACCGGCAGGTTTCCTTCTTCCACACCACTTTATCGCAAGATGCCAAAGCTTCAGCAGCGACACTCCAATTAAATCATTGCAAACCACATTCCAATAATGTGAGCGCCCTTGCCCTTCCCTGCATAGTACCAAGCACTCATTCTCATCTACAAGGTGACTATCTGGGAGGGGCCTATAGCGGTACTCCCATATCCCATCTCTGTCATAAAGCCACGGGTGAGCCCTGCCCCTCTGTGGATATGAATATGGTATCTCGTCGTCGTGCTGACCAAAGAATTATAGAGCTTCCGTCCGTGTCACCTTCGATGTCCTTCGCTGGGCCATTAAATGCTTCGGGCCCAGCTAGTGGCTCTACGTTATGGGTTGAGTAAAGATCGGCAAGCGGCTCTAGTCTTCAAGTACATCAGGTTCTTAACTATTGTCATCGCTGAGGTCAATCTGTTGACGGTGCCATTTATATCCTTCAGTGTGGTTGTTCACGGTCGACTGAGATACAAATTTTGTATTGCTCGCGAATGCCCTTTAAAACGGGGGCCCCAATTTCATGATTTCCTCTATAAATAAAGATGCTAATGGGCTTACGCGTTCACCTGAACAGCAATTCCCGTGTGTGGCACAGCTGGAGTTCTGTTCGGTGCGACATGTGGCGCGTATTTCCATTCAAGTTGCGTGAGAGTTACTTTTAATTTCAACTAACAGAGTTTGAGGATTCCTGATTAATTACAGAGTTTCCAAAGTTATGACGTTCCTATGACGCTCAGCCTGTATAAGCAGCCTCCATTAAGCCAAGTAGGGTCATATCTGTAGTAGTGTGTATTTTTTTTTTGTTGTGCGTACATTTCTTTCTGCTATCTGCTGTCTGTTCTGATAGATTGAACATTGTAGTCTGCCTCCTGTCCAAAAAAAAAAAAAAGAAAAAGAAAAAAAGAATGACTTGAATTGGAATTACATAATCCAGGTTTGTAAGGTGGGTATTGAAGACTTGTTTCTGCTTTCTGTATATAGTCAATTATCAGATCCATGAAAACTTTCTTTATGTTTATAGGCATTGGACTCATCAAATCAAGCACTTCTCTATCTGCATTATATGTAAGCATTACTCTCCGTTGTACTTCAAATTTGCCTCATTCCTGGTTATTCGTATTCTTCTCATCATAAGGCACAACCAGTGCAGAACCCCACATCGTACATGCTCACCAATATCAAACTTGTCAGGCTGGGAGCAGGTAGATTTGATCCGGTAAATTACAATACGCGTCGATTATGGCTTATGAAGCCAATTAGGACAGTGCTACCGAACATCAGATCTACTCGGGCTCGGATGAGGCGTGAGTTGATCCATTGGGATACCTTACGCCCACCATGGCATGGTAGCCCCTCTAAGAATATTAATTATTGTGTACTCTCTATCGCGATGATCAAGGTTTAGCGAGATTACATTAGACGCACATTGTTTGTTGTTTATCGCTTATTATTCCTCACGCTGGACTGATCAATGGAGATCAGATCAATAAAGGTTGTGCCACATGCTGTAGCAAGAGAGAAAAGAATCAGTTTAAGTTAGCCTTGATTGGCCGCTGAGTAAATTGGGACGCCACACCAGCACCATATTGTTTCTCGATGATTGTTGATCACTCCGTTCAAGGTTTCCCAGGACGTAATAAATCCCAGAAGTTGTCTGATATTATAATCGCACAAATTGGCTATTGTCAGTTGATGGCGGGAAATTGGTCGTCCTTTAGTTTGGTGATAAGCACCTCCTGCTTTATCAGAATGGGTTGTGAAATCAATGAAATTTACTGGCACATGGGAACAGAGAACATTGAGTCCTGGGGTCCAGGATCTCGGATGGTTCATTAAGATAGACCCGATCGCCCTCGGGATATATATCACGTGGCAATCAATGTCGCGACAAGATGACCGATATCAAATCAAGGTATCCAGATCGGGTTAGAAATAGGAGTTGACCTGAACCACCATGGGTAAAGCATATACTAGCAGAGTCGCGTCATTGAGTGAGTGAGATTACCGGTATCACATTGAGTGTCCCTGGATTGGGTCGGGAGGTGGGGGACTACTGAAAATAGTATGTGGCGCCGCTCAGGGTCGTGCCAAGATGACCGATATTAACTCAAGGTACTTTAGCAATAGGATTTGATCTGATCTGCCACATGTGAAGCACATGGCAATCACGTGATGATCATATCAAGTCAATGTGGCATACTGGAATGATTGCCGCCATCTGCCGTATCACGCAATCTGACGCTGTGATCTTCAAATTCCCTTTCAATAACGTGTAAACATTCCCGGGCAGGTGAAACGCGCTCCAGGGATCGATTGCTGCCTCCCGCGAAGAGTCTGTGATTTTCGTTATTGAATGGGTGCCTTGACCCGGATCAGGTAAGATCTACTCAGCGCCAGAAGTCGCAATCAATCCCTGGGGCACGGTGTTACACCGGTCCGAGAATGCGAACACGCCATCAGGGGCAATTCAACCCAGCGTCAGATTGTGTGATATCTGATAGACGTCAAATGGCGGCAATAAAGAAACGTTAATATCGTGATCACAGTTACCAGTTTTGATCGAATAACGGTGTCTGAAGGCGGCAATCACACTAGTATACCTTCGCACGTTAAATCGGCCCGATATTGTGATCATGCTATCATATCAGAGATTGCTGATCGAGCTTCTGAGATAGCAATGAACCTCATGCGTCTTGGCACCCAGACGGTCCACAGAACAATCACCGGGACGCTATCTTGTGTACCGTTCATCCTCGATCATACGGAGCAGGTTGTGTCACCGGTAGAGAAAGTCATTTGACCTGATCAGCCTGAATAGAACTGAATTCACTTATACGAAGATCTATCATGTGTAGGTTAGTGAATCAACAACGGTGTAAATAAAAGTGATATCTCACCTCAGCGTTTGAGTGTGTAGGTCAAACGACTGAGGGGAGACCAGATCCAAGTAAGCAACTAATAACCCAGGGACGTGAAACAAATTAAAGTACCAGTAGAAACATTTTATTGTTGATTTTCATAGAAAAAATCGATTAATGCCAATGGAAACAAGGATTGGGTCACATGTAAGGGCGACGCGGTTTATTAATCCAACATTGATAACTATACTACAGATCTCGATAGTGCTTCGTGTGACACTACTCAGATTTATAATGCTGCTAGCTTGGTTAGGTCTGATGACGAAGATATCGACTTTGGCAGAATTGCTAGGGTATTGTAGGGACTGAGTGTAAATACACAGGTCGAATATTCAGGCCGTTTTCCAACGGAACAACTAGCTGTCAAGTTTCATCACCTGATCGTCTCTGCAGTTGGGTGTTGGTAGAGCCCAAATTGGCGCAATCAATAAACGATACACAACTCACGCCATAGGTCAAGGGATAGCATGTCAGTTATTTCCTACTACTAACCTGACCCAATATGGTATCAGTATTCTTACACATCCCAACCCGATCCAGGGGAAGCGAAGTTGATATCGGGAATCATGCCCCATTGGTGGCGCCATCCTGATCACCAACTACTATTTAGTAGCCGCCGGTACCTTGAGTATCGTGAGTTGAACCAGTCAATCCTGATGGCCAAATTCCATTTAGCAGCTGCCCACCTACCGGCCCGATCCGGTGTAACTCAAGGTGATACCGGCAATCTCACTCAATTAACGACGCAATCTTGATCGCCAAGTAATGCTTCACGTATGACGGTGCCGATCAAATCCTATTGTGACCCGATCCGGGTACTTTATGTTGACATCGGTGATCTTGGCACGACCCTGATCACCAAATGCAATTTAGTTAGCCGCACGCCTTCCGACCCGATCTGACTAATCAATGCAGGGAGCCTGAAATGTGTTTGCAGCTTCTATAAATAACTAGGGGATCAAGGTCGCGCGAGCAATTAAAGATTCCCGGGTCGGCCCGGATCCGGTGGGCATGTGTTGGCAGTTTCTATTTATAACTAGGCAAGAACCATGTGGCATATCGGATCAGCTCATATACAATCCGACCGGCCTAGCTCAATTTGATATCGGGAATCTTACCCTATCAGTAGCGTGGCCTTGATCTCCAAGTGATATATGAACACCATGTGAATGTTTCGGATCAACTCCTATTCATTTGACCTAGGTGATGGTCGCCACGTCACATATATACCCGAGCCCAATCCTGTCTACTCTAATCTCATATGCGTGATGCTGGAAACCAGGACTTCCGGTGTATCCCCGCTCACTTTAAGGCAGGGGCCAGATAGTCAGCTCGAGTCACTCGATGATTGCGACCCTTTGCAGCAGTAGCTTCCAATGAAAAATGAAGTGATATCAATAAGGGATTAGAGCTTTAATTGGTATGCTCTTCTGCCTTTTGGTTGAGTCAACCGAGAAACCAACCACAGTGCACATCGACACATCAGGAAGGCAATTTCAAGGAAGATTCATGTCGCACAGGTCTGTTCATGAAATACACAAGTCGACGCTTGAGATCCGTTGGATATGATCAAGGTGGCAGGCCATTCTATTCCAGAAACACTCTTGTGCATGATAAATTACCACAATTTCTGAGCCACTTGCCTTACTCTGTCATGTGCAGGGATCTGCGATCCACGCGGCAGATCAATCATTTGCTGGGTCCCCAGCAATGAACAAAACCTTGTAAGTGCATAGCAGATTGACCAATACTTGAGTTGGACCGGAATTGATATCGACCGCTCGTTGGCGGTGTTACCGCTCTTCTTTCAATATGCTGGAGGGCCCTAGTAATTTATTAATGCGTGCAACAGCTAAGTGGTGATAATATGGACCTTTGTGCCTGAAGGCATCCCAAAATCAATCACAATGACCGTCTTGTGAACTATTCCTAAGAAGTGATTTGCAAGAAGACGGCGTTGAGCTGAAGACTTGTAATCCAGGTAACAGTCCTGAGACTGTTTCACAGTAGTGTCTGCATCATTCTGATATGTTGTCTGTTACAGGAGAGAGTTTCATGATAGTAACTGGAGTCCAATCCAATCAGCAATTCTGTTATAGACCATGCAGCCAAACAAACCCACAGTAACCCCCACAACCACCCACACCGTTTCCGGGACCTTTCCGATCGACCAGAGCCCGAACAACCGATTTCCGAACATCCAAAATATGTTCCGAGGCCCCCCGATTCTGACCCCCCATAACCCGAATCCAACCCTCCGAAGACTCCGGAAATCAAGGTTCCGTCACGATCGATAACCGACGCGCAGGACTATCGCATACCTCGCTCCCTTGTTCTCTCTTTTATATTGACACCCTTGTACTTCCTTTTCCCTTGTTTTATGACCGGCTAAAAGATAGTACAAAGAGCGTTACATGTATATAGTCTCACAGTCGACCGGACTATTCGCTAGTACGAATATCGAATTAGTTCCCCCCCCAGTTTCCGATTCATTTCCGGTAAACTCCCGCCTCCTTTCCGAAATTAGGGACAGACAATCGAGGAGGGTGCAACACACAAGTTGAAGCCAAGTCCCTTCGACCTCGAACACCTCAGTGACCGGATTGATCTCTTCCGCGACCTACCCTAAACTTCTGGCGCCCCCGTCTCCGTCCGTAGTCCGTCCGACCCCGGTCTCAGTCTTCGGCCCCGTTGCAGACCTTCGCACTAGCCCGGAAAACCCCTTCGGAAGTACTAGCTAAGCGCCTGACACGCGGACTTAACAAATTCATTATGCAATAGCAGGATTCAAACCTTCAATGTTATGGGCCAAAGAAAGACGTATTACAGCTAATTAGCAGTATTTTAGTATTGCATCATTAACAGACGGGCCCCATTGGTGCAATTTGACCCAGAGTCTAAGAAAGACTTGCAGATACAAGGACAGATCCATGTGAGGCAGTATATATAAAACAGAGAGACTCACCTTGCCATGGAAATGCTCAACATCTGAACCAGATGGCGAGCCAAACTTTGCGAGGTAGGTCTTGTTAGTTAAAGATGACTGTACTAGCAACTTGATTCCTCAGAGTGGAGAAATTTTAGAATTAGGTTCGATACGATGGAAGGCGACTAGGAGTAGTGGAGGTTAAGAACATGGTGGTAGTAGATTATGGATTATATGTTGACATGCAGAACGATGTGAGATGTCGATGGTGTTACTGTGATGTCATTTGCTTTCAGGTTCTGAATCTTTCTAGTAATCTTGACGTTTTTATCAAGTTCAAAATTTGACAAGAAACTCAACTTGAGGAACATATTCCCCTTTAAAGCCTAATACAATTTCAAGATCAAATATAATTGTAAACAAGATACCATTCTTTATCAATTGGAAAAGGTTGATATGTATCATATAATTGAAAATTTTGCACAGACTATTATAAGTAAGCTAAAACTGTGAAATAGATCTGATTCCTGGGGCAAACTTCAACTTTTGGCTGTTATGGTCCAAGATTTATAATAAATTAGTTAGAATTTGATTAAAATTCAAATTATTAAGAAAACCGTGCTCTGCCATAATGGCAGATGGTTTCCAATGGGGTTCACTGTGAGTTTCTTGGCTGCCGTATAACACAAATAAGTTTGTTCAAGCTAATATACATAATCAATTGTTGTTTCACTCACAGCTTTCTCCTGGTGCACTGATACCGTTCTCCAAGCTGTCACTTCGCTTGTTCAACATTTATAGAATCTCTTCGGAAATCAATGAGTGAATCATCAGTGTAAAACCCCCATCCAAATGAGCAAGTATACTGGCAAGCCAGACAACACTGATATACCATGGACACCACGGCTTGAAATAAGTAAAACAGAAGAACTGTTGCAAATGTTTGTTGCATCAACTTTAAGTTTCCGAGAAGTCAGTCCCTCCAACACCTGTGAGAAATTGGGGGAGACTGGATCAACGAGTTCAATGTCAGATTGTGTACGGTATAGGCTGCCGACCATGATCTTTGCACAAGACCCTGACGGCGAGGTTCCACATGAGTTGATCTAAGTTCAGCAAGTGCTCTGGGAGACTTGATCCATTATACCCCCGCCGACGCAAGATGGATGTCACATATTGCATATTGGTTATGATAACAATCAGGGTTGCGACACCAATTGTAAATAATCACCGAGACCAAACTTAATCTGTTTTGGAAAGGGAACGAGTTGATCTGGAGGTCCATAGTAATCCCACATGGTATATTGATTATGCATTTGATGGTGCCGAGCTGGTCTTAAGATTGATTAGAGCGGAATTGATGGGACGGAGTTGACCCAACTTGACCATGATATATCCAGTAACCCACACTGATATTACTATGGCAATTATTTTTTGTTTTAAAATTCCACTTTTATCTATTGAGACCGCCCCTCATGCTGTGTATGGTGTTGATCAGGTT
>QLPG01000603.1:0-10493 GCA_003314385.1 Gomphus sp. MG54 | reverse complement strand
TATTATAGACCAGTCCCCTATTCGGTGACAGACCCTGTCGTGGAGTCATCCGACTAGCCTCTAGAAGGTATGAATGTCTTCAGGATTTGCTCTTTAGGAGCGATATAAACGAAAGTGATATAGCACGGCTATTATTGATATAGATACGCATTGATGGGTCTCGACTGATTGTCGGGTGTTTTCGAGAACCCACGTATCACATTTCACACCTTATCACTCACCTCTTAGCCGATATCTTAGATCCTATATCTCGTAATTGAGGCGAAACACGCTGGAACCATATGGAAGCTTGCCACTCAGGCATTTCAATAATTAATGCCTACAATTTTTGTAACGGCTATTTTTTTCAATTCGGATCGGGGTCCATCTTATGTGGCGATAAGTCCTTCTCACACGAACAATGCCTCCCTGGCCCATGCATCCCAGTCAATCTGCCGCAGCCCACACTGGAGTGCAAACAGAACTCACCCAAATACCCCTCTCTTTATATACCTTCCCTATACCCTGTTAATCAAATGGAGACATGTGGAGTTTTGCCTGACCCTGGGGAACTAGCGTCGGCATCCCTCTGTGGCAAGAGACGAGATCCGGAGATGTCAACATCTTCTAAAGTACGGCAGGTTTACATCCGCATCTCCAGCCTGTCATTAGGCCAGGTTTGTTCACAAGGTACACTTTTTAGCTGTATTTTTAACTTAGTTACCAATAGAGCCAAGGGGCGACCAGTACACCATAAGCGCTTGCGCTTCAAGCACTTTAATTGAATTATTTCTCTCACCTGGCAAATGTGCTCTGAATGCTTCATACCTGGCAAGTGCTTTGACCAAAACATGTTTATTAGCAGAAAAAATAATAGCCGCCTGCCAAGTCTGCATTAGATTCATAGATGCTATCATGTTCTAAAGTATTTCTACAAAAGAAGGGAATACACTCAGTGAAATGGATTAATTTCATACTTTGAGACAAGGGAAGTGGTTGTGAGATAGAAACACTTAGCTGGTGGATCTCTGTTGTCAGGATAATCCAATAAGCAGATCAACTCAAAGGTGTAATTAATTAGAACATCAATAGCTGATCTTGTTAAGACTTAGGAGTAAAGTTGTATAATCAAGGCTGTAGGCTACTGCAGATAATATATTTGCAAGGGATTTTCAGTAGAAGAATTTGGACCTATAGTAAAGCTTGATACTATTCATAAAACCACTTGGACTTTATATACTTTATTTTACAGAGGTGGAAAGCACAATTATAATCTACATGTGATAGAATGTCTCAAGACAGATTGTTAGAAAATGTGTCATGAAATTGGGGTTTCAGATCATGGAAAGGATAAATGGAAGGTATACTGTAATATTGGATAATATTTGGATATGCATGTGTAAGGATGTGAGGGTCAGAGAGGGTACTCTGTTTGGGATGCTAAATGGAGGTTTGACTCAGTTCTTTGGTGTCTTGGATGTTTGTGTCCAAATTGGGCTGATATGTTCTTATGCTTGACTGGGTAGTATGGGACATTGGCAAGTACACATACCGAGACCCGGTAATTCGGCAGTGCTGACCGAGCAGCCATCCTATGTCTACATACAAGTGTCTACACCTATGCATATCACTTGGTACACCAGTCTCAGCTTGGCACATCCACCACTCACATTCCTTGCCCATTGCCCCTCACATACCCTATGCCACTCATCATCCATTAATCCCACCATGCCTACTCCTCATCCTTTGATCCACCTCACCTCAGGACTTCCTGTCCTTGTTTTATCTTTGGTTGCAACCATTGTTTTATAGTCGGGCACTTCATATTGTCCTATCCTTGGTCATATTTCTATTATCCTATCTTTTATTGTTCTATTTCCGTTTGCATCCCTTCATTCTAATTTTACTCATTGTGTACAATACCCACATGCTCTGCATACCTTGTTGTCTCACATTCCTTATTCCACATGTTGCTCCTTAAACCTATATAAGTAGGGCATGCATGTATATATTTCCTCATTCTGGGTATTGACTAGGCTTGGGCCCTTCTACCTTCTCCTCCTCTGTTAAATCCTCTACTTGGGCCAGCATCATCGGCATCCTCATGAGTACCCTGTCTGTTGCAAATCAGTGGCATGCATGGAAGAGTAGAGTGCAATGCATGAGTATGTTGAAGCCAAAGCCACTACTCCTGGCCTGTAAGACTTGGCCATTCCTGTCCGATGTCTTGGCATTCCTGAAGCTTGACAGACATGTGAATATGTTATACAGACATTGGGTCAAATATATTTTCTACTCTCGGTAGTATTGAATGTGACTCATGTGTTTCAGTGAAGTTTACTTGGCTTAGTTTGATTCACTCATGGACTAGGCTAGGACTCAGCATATAGACTTCAATATGGCTGGGATTATAGACTTGGATATGACTTGACTTGTAGACTCAGATATAGCTCAACTTATGATTTCAGGCTTTTTGGTGCTTTCTTAACTTGTATTTGTATAAGTTTTGAAACAAGTATTGTTATATAGTTGGAATAGAGGTGTGAGTATGATAAATGAAGGTGAAAGTGATGAGGTGCTCAATCATCATTCTGAACAAATCTCACCATCTGAAATTATAAAAAAGTTCTTCCCCATCAAGTAAGAAGATTAATTATATAATTCCTGTAACTGGAAAGTCACCAGATAATCAAAAATAAACCGATATATTTCACATGGAAAAATAGCATAGAACAAAGTATACTAGCTTTGTTCATTATCATTTTAGAGCTAGTGTGCCCACTGTTTATAATCTATTTAATCTAGGAGGAGAACTTCCATCTATGTCAAGCTTTGGGAATGCCAAGGTGTTGGATGGGAATGGCCAAGTCTTACAGGCCAGGAGTAGTGGCTTTGGCTTCAATGTATTCATGCGTTGCGCCCTACTCTTCCATGCGTGCCACTGATTTGCAACAGACAGGGTACTCGGGAGGATGCTGATGATGCTGGCCCAAGTAGAGGACTTAACAGAGGAGGAGAAGGTAGAAGGGCCTAAGCCTAGTCAATACCCAGAATGAGGAAATATATACATGCATGCCCTACTTATATAGGTTTAAGGAGCGACATGTGGAATAAGGAATGTGAGACAACAAGGTATGCAGAGCATGTGGGTATTGTACACAATGAGTAAAATTAGAATGAAGGGATGCAAACAGAAATAGAACAATAAAAGATAGGATAATAGAAATGTGACCAAGGATAGGACAATAGGGAGTGCCTGACTATAAAACAATGGTTGCAACCGAGGATAAAACACAGACAGGAAATCCTGAAGTGAGGCGGATCGAGGAATGAGGAGTAGGCATGGTGGGATTTGTCAGGCCTTGGACATACTGACAGGCTTCGGGAAAGCCAAATAGTCGGACAGGAAATGGTCAAGTCCTACAAGCTAGAAGTAGCGGCATGGCTTCAACATGCTCGTGTGTTGCGCCCTACTTCCCATGCATGCCACCGATTTGGGACAGAGGGATACCCAGGAGAGTGCCAAGAGTATTGGCCCAGGTAAAGGACTTGGGACAGGGGGAGGGAGGACAAGAGGGTGTAAACCTAGTTGATTTCCAGAACAAAGAACCATCTACATACATTGGCTACTTATATAGGCTAATAAGTGAGATGTGGAACAGAGTGGCACAAGGAATGGAGAACAATAAGGTATGAAGAATAATGTGGAGGTATTGTCCACAATGATCAGAAATAGAATAAGGAATGTGGGCAAGAATAGAACAATGAACTATGACCGAGAACAAAAGAGTGAGTGAAAATAGAACAATAGAGGATGGCCAAACATAAAACAATAGGGCCACTGCCGAGTGACAACAAAGAGTGAATGTTGGTAAACAGGCAAGGGGAAGGACAGGAAATGAATGAATGACAATGAATAGAGAGGGTGAGATGAGGAAAGTGAACCAAATGATGAACCAAATGTACCGAGCCGAGGCCACACATGGTATGGGTAAGGGTCGGCCGGTCGGTACTGCTGAGTAAATCAGAGCATGGTATCATGGACTTGACAGATTAATAGATGGTGAGTTGCATAGAGTATGTGAGGGGTCATGGATAAGGAATGTGGGTGGTGGATGTGCTGAGCCGAGACTGGTGTACCAAGTGTTGTGCATGCGGTGTGGACACTTGTATGTAGACATAGGATGACTGCTCGGTCAGCACTGCTGAATTACCAGGTCTCGGTACATGTACTTGACAATCTATCAATGAAAGAGTATTGAAGGGTTTTCAGCCAATTTCCTTTTCCAGGTTATAGTTATATTATAAGTCGTTACCACATTGTATTAGATATATATCTAAATTCTGGCTAGAAAAAAATTAGTAATCTTATATAGTATTCATTTTTAAATAAATATTTTTAGCCTAAGTGACAGTCTGGGTCCTAAAAGAGGACCATGGAAAGCTAGAAACAAAAGCAAATGAGGGGTGGTGGACTAGATATAGTAGAAAAGTACTCGGTCAAGTATGCGATCATGTTGCAAGTTTATGAGTTAAGAGGATTGACAGTCATATTGAAATGGTTGTTTGGAAAAAAATTCCACAGGAGTTTTTACAATAGAGTATTCTTGCTAGAGGACTTGCAAGACTTGAAATTATTTCAGAATATTTCCTCAGTAATGAGTTATGGTTCAACTTAGAATTTAACTTGTATTTACTTTGTACTTTGTACTATGAATGTTTCTCAGAACAAGTTAGAGAATCACCTGAAATTTTTTACATATATATAAGGGACTATGTTAAGAATGAGGTGCCAAGACTGTGTGAGCTGAGCACTAGTGTAATAGTGTCAAGAACATGATGCTGGTAGGGTATTGGCCCAGTCCAACAGACTGAATGGAAGTGGCTCTTCAACATACTCGTGCATTGCACCCTTCTTCCATAAGGCTACTGGATTTTGAAAGAATACTTGGGAGAGTGCTGAGAGTGTCAGCCCAAGTTTGGACTTAGATGAAGAGTATAAGAGGTATACAGATGATTGCTGTTGTTGATTATCAGAATGAAGAAATACATATATAAAGTGTGCTTCTTATATAGTCAAAGAAATGGGGATGAATGACCTGGACATGTTACAGGGTAATACAACTAAAGGTATGCAAAAGAATAAGACATGGAATCAAGATATGGAAAATTTTGGTCAAACCACCAACCATAGAAACATATAGAAACAAATAGAAACAAAATGCATAAAAGAATAAGAGAGGACAGAAGGTGATGTAATGGAATGGAATGGAATGAACTGAGAGATGAAACAAATATGCCAAGCCAAGACCACATACTAGTGAAGAATGACTTGTCACTTGTGTGTGGGATTAGAGAGTAAGAATCATTTGCCTGGTGTGAGGCTCAGTGTCATATATATAACAGTACCTCTCTCTTAACAGCTGACCCCATGAAGCCAATAATCAGAGTTTGAAAATAGAGTTCCAGGTGCCAATATAATGCCTGTTATGGCCCATGCCACCAATAAACCCACATTAACCCCCACAACCACCCTCACAATTTCCGAGACCTCTCCAACCGTTCAAAGCCTGAAAATTTGCTTTCCATGAATTCTGTTGTATCATCCCGACATTCCGTAAACCCGAGTCTCTGATATTCCAAGACCAAGGTTCCGCTCTTTTGATAAACGACATGCAGGATCATCGCATACCTCACTCCCTTGTTCTTCGTTCTGTATTAGCCCCTTGTACTCTCTCCTCCCCTTGTCTTTAATTGGCAAAATTAGTACAAGGATTAGATACATGTATATAAGACACCAGTCAACTGGACTATTTGCCAGTACAACTATCAACTTAATTCTGTGTCGTAGTTTCCGATTCAGTTCCAGTAAACTCTCCGACTTTCCGAAATTAGGGACAGACAATCGAGGAGGGCACAACATATAAGTTGAAGCCAAGTCACTGCAACTTCAAACCACTCGAATGACTAGTCGAATTACCTAATACCTAGAACAGTCCTAGACCCTTGGCACTTCCCATCTTTCCACCCCTTTCCATCCCCATCCGTGACCTGCAACCTCTAGTCCCTCTACCTCTGGAGTATGAACACCTTTTGGAAACCACTCGGACCTCCAGAAACCCTTCTGGAAGTATCTAGCTAAGTGCCTGACATGTGGATTTAACAATGCTATGGAATTGTTGGAACCTTAATATCCCAGGCATCTCTACTACCAACCCCTATCACTCTCCCCCCATCAAAATCTTACATGCCAATGAAGGTGGGCAGCAAATTGTAAGAAGATACCCATGTGATATGTGCATTAGAAGAAAAGTGGGCATGGTCAAAACTCAAATGGGAGGAGAAGGAGAAGTCAGAGAAGGAAGTGGCTAAAGCAAATGCAAAGCCAAGGAGGAGGCATTGGCTGTGGATAAGAAAGCAGCTGAGGAAGCAGAGGTGGCAGGTAAGAAAGTGGCAGAAGAGGCAGCAGCAGCAAAGCTGCTGAGGAGAGGCAGCAGGCTGAAGAGGCTACAAAGAGGGTTGAGGAGGCCAAGAGGAAGAGAGTAGAGCATGAAGAAAGGGTGGTGTCACAGGCTGCCAAAATAATGACAGGAGCACAGGGGTCCTCCAAAGATGTGGGGGTCCCAATGACCAGGGTGACAGATGAAGTCACCAATGTGTACCATGCCCAGGCCCAAAAGACCCTGGCTATGGTGAAAAAGTTTGGGCCAAAGCCAAAGGCACAGAAGAGGGGTAGGAGCACAGGGTGGGGCCTAGCACTGGGCCAGGGACTGTGGGTGGTGATGAGGATGAGAGGCCAAGGGGGGCAAAGGTAAGTGAGAGTGATTTTCTTATTTTGATTTTTTATTGATTTTTTGTTTGATAGCACAAAGGCAAGATGGTCAAGGCTTGGCTGCCTAAATATCATGCTCTCGGTTTGACCTGAAAGAGGTGCAGGGATGACTGCATAGTACCAGGGCTGGGGGAAGAGTGCTGGGAGTGTAACCAGTGCAAGATGCACTGTGGGTTGCTGTCACCCAGGAGACCAAGAAGAAAAGCAAGAAGGTCATCCTGGTAAAGGATGAGGAGGAAGAAGAGGAGAGGGAGGAGGAGGAGGAGGAGGTAAATGAATGCCTGAAGAAGAGGCCAAGGTGGCCTGCCACACTGTGCCCTAGTGCAGGGCCAGTGTCTGTTGAAGTCCATCAGGCTGGGGGCTTGGCAGAAACCTAATTGGCTGACATCCTAGAGGATGTGTTCCATCAGCAGATGGTCACAAACCACTTGCTGCTATGGTTAGCAGAAGGCATGGAGCATATGGGGTGCATCTATGCATTGGTGGCAGAGGACACATGCAGGCCTGCAGCCTAGAACAGATCCCACAGGAGTTTGGTCGGTTTGGGTAGTTTGGGTGGTTTGGGTAGTTTGGGTCAGATAGAGTCAGATAAGGAGATAGAGATACATAGATGAGTTAAAAAGTGATAAGTAGCAGGAAAAGGAAAAAGAAGATGATAATAAAGAGGAGCATGATATAGATGAAATTCTGAGACAGTCAGAGTAATTAAATTTTTTGTATTTTTCTTTTAATTTTTTTGAATAAATTTCAGTTGAGACCAAATAAACCAAAGTGAGAAAGAAATAAGACACAGAAACAGAAAACACATAAGAGAGAACAGAACAAGTGAGATGTGCCAAGGATCTTGGGAGTCTCGGTTGGGTAAAAAGGAAAGAAATAGAGAGAAATAGATGGACTGAGAAGATGAGAAATAAAGAGACTTGAGACAGGTATTTGGGAGACATAAGACAGAAACCTATAACTAGATTGACCACTAATAGCTAATAAAAGAGACCATGAAAATGCAAAAGTATATGGAGAGCCATATTTAGATTAAGGGGACCATGGACCTGGCTTAGCAGGGTAGGCAAGATGGAATTCTGTGACAATCTCAGTCATTTTGCTGAGTTTGGCCACAAGTAACCAAGACATCTCATCATCAGTGCCTTCATAACCAGCCTAATGGACTAGGTAGAGGAGGTTACAGGGTCTTTGGCATCAGAAAACCTTTGAGTCAGCTATCTCAGACTCAATTTTGCCATCAATTTTGATTGGTGGAGGTGGAGGCTAGACTCAATTTAAATATAGAGTTGGGAGTTGCAGGTTTGAGCATTGAGATGTGGAAGACCAGATGCACTGCCTGCATGGTGTTGGGAAAATGAAGACTGTAAGAGTGACTACCAACTCAAGGAATCACCTTGAAGGGGCCAAGAAACTTCTCTGCCAGCTTCTTGGAGGCCCAAGTGGTGTAGAAGAATTGAGCTTTGATGAACACAGAGTTTCCAATTGCACACTCAGGAGCAGGGAGCCTTGGGGAGTCAGCTGAGATTTGATTCCATGATTGATTTGCTCGTTCAGGGTGTCATGAAGTTCGCTTAAATCCATGGCAAACTTATATGCTTGGGAGGAAGCAAGATTGCATTCAGGGTGAATGGTAATTTTTGGGTGGTGTACCTTGTTGGTAAAGAAGAAAGAGATACCTGTAGTAGTGTTTGGAGCATTGTTGTAAGTCTAGAAACCATTGAATTATAGTTTACTTGACTTTAGGGGAGGACAAGAGAAATAGAGAGAATAATGTTTTTGGGGAATATTTTTGATTGTATTTATTATTCTAATACAAGATTTATTATATAGTAAATTTACCTGCGCACGTCCCTTCCCAGAGATGCGTTAGCATTGACGCGTCAATGACGACGCGCATGTGACTCGAGTGTAGTACCCATGTGACTCGATACATGTGTGACATGTATTCTGTGTGCACGGTAATGATTGAGTGAGAGAGAAGTGGGAATTGCATCTGAATCCACAACACGCCCCTTCAAACCCTGTCAATTCCGAGTGACGAGGATTTGATGGGGGTTGCAATTGTATGGCAACATGATGGAATGATGAATGAGTTGAATGAGACTGGCATTGCACCCCTTCAAGTATGATGTGCGCCCCTTTAAGTGTGTGTATGCGCGCCCCTTTAAACGTGTGTATGCGTGCCCCTTGAACGTGTGTGTGTATGCCCCTTTAAGCGTGACGTACGCCCCTTCAACGTGTGTAGATGGGGGTTGATGGGTGTAGGACGCGTGAGTCGATTGCAATGGTTTAGTGGAGCATGAACGTGTCGTGAGGGAGGTGTCGGTGGATGTATGCGGGTGTTTCGGTCGCTCTCCTTGTGCGTTCTTGCGTGGACTTGATGTCCCGTATGTATACGCCGTCTGCATGGTGTCTGCACGTCTTTGTAGGTGGTTAGGTAGTAAGAATGTCAAGTAAAAAGACATCGGCGTCGCATCCCCATATGCGCGTGACTGTGTCACGTGACGCGTTTTCGGATGTTCCGCGTCATCCGCCATCGTCTCGTTCGATGGCGGTGACGGTTCTCTGCTGAAGCTATGGCCGTAGCTGGGCTGGCCGTACGACGACTTCAAGACACGTTTGTTCTTGACCTGGGTGTGCGCCGGATCTGTGTCTGGGCTTCTCGACGATGTGATGGACTGCGCGATATACGGCGTTTTGTTTTTCAGTCGCGTCGATACGTCGACTGGGGATCTCTTGTGTGCGATCGATGTCATCCGTGCTGATTCGACGGGCGTGTCTCAGGTCGTGGGCGCGATTATGGTTTTTCTAAGCGACATCGTGGTCGATCTAGCAGGTAGGTCGTCTGCAGCATCGTCTGTACTTGGTGACGGGTAAGTGGCTTCCCTCTTCTCCTTTAGATCCTCGCTGGTTCCCTTCTCCATCCCTTCTGTGAACCCTGACCTTCCATTCCTTGCCCTCCCGTGCTCTGTTTGCGCCAATGCGCCGATCGACGGCTCTTTGATTGCGGTACACGGCCGCTCATCCTCGCGGTTCTTTGACGTTATGGACGCTTCCTCTATTGCTACTGGTGGCTCCAACGGTTCTCCCTCTTCCCTGTGCGGCCCCTCACGTCTCGCTCGTTCTTCTGGTCTCTCGCTATCCACTTTTCCCTCTCTCGCTGCTTGCATCGTCTGCGCGGCCGTGGCTCGCATCGATGGATCTGTCGGTGGTAACTGTAAATCTGCTGTTTCGGCTTCTGGGGCCCAACTCTGGCTCTGCGCAATCGCATCCTTGGGTAAGCGCGGTAATCCTGTCCGGCTTCCTCAGTGGGTTTTCGAATCTGGTACGTTGTACTTTCTGTATCGGTTTTTCTGTCATATTGCTCACTGTTGGTGGCGTCTCGGGCTCCACAGGAAAATCTTCTGTGCCTGTGTGTCGTATTGTATCATTGGTCTGCGCCTCTGCGTCCGTATGCTCCATCGGCAACGGGTAAGTTCCTTTGTGTCTTCTCATCCACCCTTTCATTGACACTCCTCTCCGTTGCATCCATGAAATCTCCTTCAACTTCAACTTCCTCTTTTCTCTTTATCCTCCCTTTCCTTTCTCTCTTGCTGCTCTGCGCATATCTCCAATGTTCCGGGTCCACAACATCATCTGTTGTCAAAAATGGCAAAATGCCTTCGTATCCGGGCCCTGG
>QLPG01000596.1:0-16324 GCA_003314385.1 Gomphus sp. MG54 | reverse complement strand
TACCCGTCCGACCCCTTCGGCTTTCCCGAGGCCTGTCAGTATGTACGGTGCCTGACAGGCATATGTGCAGTTGTATTGGTATTGATGCACCTTTTGGACTAGTGGCATTCACTTCTGGTATGACATATTCAGTTGCACATATAATTATTCATAGCATTTTCGATGACTAGGCATTGGAAGAGTCTCAACTGTTGGGAGGATTTATGTTCCCTGCTGGTGGCATGGTAATGCATTCATTTTCTGAATTCAACCTTGCTAACAATCTCTAGGGTGACGGCCTTTGCGTTACTGTACAGGGAGGACATGATCGACCCCAGTGGAAACTGATATATGGTGGTGAATTGTCAGGTGCATACAACAACCCATGTGTAAGTTGCCATATTTGCCAATAGATACTCCCATCTGTGCTCATGATCACGGTAGTCTGTTAAACATATTCTATTTGAAATGAAAAATACCATTCCAGGGTCAGTATTGGAAGATACCGTACATTCCTGGTATAAAATTATCTGTTTATAGACATCCATGGGTCAGATCTGATCCTACCCCCGTTGCTTGGATGAGAACACTCATGCTTGACTCCTCATTATGGACACACTGCACTGAAGACATTGTGCACATACTTGGATGTCGATTTGACGAAATCATGCTTCCTATTCTCGGGGCTGCATTTTTTGAGCAAGGCTGGCTAGCGGAGGGCACCCATCACATGCCAAACAGGTTCAGTGCTGTCAGTCGTGAGGTCCATTTGGGTGACATTGGCTATGTTGACAAAAATGATAAATTTGTCATTGTCGACAATGTTCATAACCACATGCAAGGACAAACTGGATTGCTGTCCTGGAATTATGAGTGGAATCGCTATGACAGTGAATACCCCCAGAACAATCCAGGAGAAGCTATATTTAGCCAAGCAGGTCAGACTTTCCAACAGCACAGGCGAGTTCATTTCTACTTTTGTGTCTCTCTTGTTAACCACTCATCGCAGATTCATCTCTCCTAGTATCCCTGCGTCAATGTTCATCCATCGTTCTTTACAATACAATAATTTGGATGAAACACATGCGTGGAAGTGGTTGCGTGACCATGCGCTGACAGTAAAGTGACCGATCTCAACCATGTTCCAAATCAGACTCCATCGGCGCTCATCCCATATCACCTTCACTGTCACCACATCACACAGCCAACCATTCTATTCAGCCCTCCAATCTTCAGACTCCCATTATATCATCATGTCTTCTTCAGAGCTCATTCCCATGCAACGCTACAACACCCAGGACACTCAGATCCAGGCAGAACCATTAACATATCATTATCTTCGCGTACCCCCACCAGCACATTTCTCACTCAGAAGACGATCCCATCCAATCTACACTTAGTCATATGCGATAGGAGATGCAGTCTATTTCCCAGAAAGTCAAGAACCATACATATTTCTTGGAATGACATCTAGACCAGCATATTGTGATAGGAGTAGAGTGGAATACGAGGCAGAGTTCAGGGCACCATCCCATCCTGATTACCCCGCCCACTCCATTCGACTCTCTCTTAAACACAAAATGAGAGTGCATGACTGTATACCCATTAGTCCTCCTACTCCCAGACCCCTATCCTTGGATTGGATACTGGAGAAATTGCGGAAGATATGTTGCCTGTGACCTGGAAATACTCCGAGATGACTCAGTCCCCTGACTTATCCTAAGGCCCCTCAGGAGTAGTGGATAAGGTTGTTAGACATTTATTGGTGGACTTCCTTATTGTTTCTTTTATATGTTTCCCTTTTTCTTGGCAATACTCAGACCTGTTTCCTATTCTGTTAGTCTTTTCTCGTTATTATTCATCATCCTTACCTTTTTGGTTAGTCTCCCCCTATCATAGCCCCTAGCCCCTATTCGCGCAGCCTCGATGCTATACCATTTCTCCACAGTTTCTCCATAGTTTCCTCTTTTGTATACTTTGTTCTTGTGCTTTGTCATTCAACTGACATAGCCAACCTCTCGCATCGTTTCACATCGTTGCTTGGTTTTTGTATATAAAAGCCTCTGGCTCACCTCTGTAAAACAAGTTCAAGTTCACAAGTTAAAGCCCCAAGTCAAGTCTACAAGTCCAAGTCAAGGCTAGTCTAGAAACGTCTAGACTATTGTATTCAAGTCCCAAAGTCAAAGTCAAAGTCTTAGTCAGCATGACACATTCGCGTCTCATCAAGGTCACGTCCCTGTCACATCACACCATATTTCATTCACTATCTATTTTCGTTCATACATAGCCAAGTCACAGAACCAATTCTAGCTGTGCCGAAGGACTGCACTAGATCCCGCCAGAGAAAAGGACCGGTGCGCGCAGGCTTTTAGGTATTAATTACCTAGAGCAACTCTACAGCACACTTCATGATCGACCGTCATGGCCTCTCTATTCCACTCCATGAGCTGAAACTAGGTTAGTATCTTTGTAAGTGCAGAAACAAGTTTTGACCAGCAGTGTGAGATAGTTACCAGAATAGTATGCCCATATGGCATTATTCTGAGACTCACCGACAGTCCGAGTGTGCTGGGACATGAATGGTACTACTTCCAATGGAACCCTGGATGAGGAGCACGTGACACCTACCACAATGTCCGAAAGCTCAAATCCTCATTTTCTCGCACACGCACTAGCAACAAACTACCTTAGGGTATTGTTATAGCCCATGCCCTCAACAAACCCACACTAACCCCCACAACCACCCGCTTCCGTTCCGAGACCTTTCCGACCGAAAGGACGAAAGACTGTTTTCCGTGAATCCCGTCCCCGTCACGCCCATCCGAGACACCGCGTTCCCATATCCAACCGAGACACCGTTCCCGAGTCCGCTCCCGACCAAGGACTCAATACTTTGATAACCGACGTGCAAGACTATCGCGTACCTTACTCCCTTGTTCTCTCTTTTATATTAAACCCCTTGTACTACCTTTCTCCTTGTTTTATGACCGGCTAAAGATAGTACAAAGAGTGTTACATGTATATAGTCTCACAGTCGACTGGACTGTTCGCTAGTACGAATATCGATTTAGTCTCCCACCAGTTTCCGATTCATTTCCGGTAAACTCCCGCCTCCCTTTCCAAAATTAGGGACAGACGATCGAGGAGGGCCCAACACATAAGTTGAAGCCAAGTCCCTTCGACCTCGAACACCTCAGTGACCGGATTGAACTATTCCGCGACCTACCCTAAGTTCCCGGCGCCTCCATCCCCGTCCGTAGTCCGTCCGACTTCCGTCTCGGTCCTCAGCTGTCAAGTACGCGTACCGAGGACCCGATAACTCGGCAGTACCGACTAGAATACTCCATTAATAACCAAGCACGAACCATTCAATGAGTCGTCTCGGCCGGACGCGCATGTCGGTCACATCCCTCATTCCTACGCCCACTCCTCACTCCTCGGTCCACCGCACCTTGGCACTTCCTGCCCTTGTGTTATCTTCGGTTATGGCCTTGTTTTACAGTCGGGCACTCCCTATTGTGCTAGGGCACGTCCTATTATTCTGTCCTTCATTGTTCTATTTCCACCTTACATCTCTTATTCTAATTTTACTCGTTGTGGACAATGACCGCATGTGTTGCATACCTTGTTGTCCCACATTCCTTATTCCACATGTCGCTTCTTAACCTATATAAGTAGGACATGCATGTACATACTTCCTCATTCTGGGTATCGACTAGGCTTAGGCCCTTCTACCTTCTTCCTCTCTGTTAAGTCCTCGACTCAGGCCGGCATCTTCAGCATTGTTATGGCCCGTACTCACACTAAACCCATACCAGCCCCCACAACCACCCACACCTTTTCCGGGACTTTTCCAATTGCTCAAAGACCGAATAAACCGATTTCCAGATGTCTGACATATTCCGAGGTTCCGCGTTTCCGAACCTCCGAAGTCTCCGAAGTCAAGGTTCCGATACTTTGATAACTGACGCGCAGGACCATCGCGTACCTTACCCCCTTATTCTTCTTTCCTATTGACCCCTTATATTTCCTTTCTCCTTGTTTTATGACCGGCAAGATAGTACAAGGACAATAGCATGTATATAGTCTTCCAGTCGACTGGACTGTTCGCTAGTATGAATATCGACTTAGTCTACCCTCTCGTTTCCGATTCATTTCCGGTAAACTCCCGTACCCTCTCCGAAATTAGGGACAGACGATCGAGGAGGGCGCAACACATAAGTTGAAGCCAAGTCCCTTCGACCTCGAACACCTCAGTGACCGGATTGAACTATTCCGCGACCTACCCTAAGTTCCCGGCGCCCCCGTCCCCGTCCATGGTCCGTCCGACTTCCGTCTCGGTCTTCGGCCCCATTACGGACCTTCACACTAACCCGGAAAACCCTTTCGGAAGTACTAGCTAAGCGCCTGACACGCGGACTTAACAAGCATCCCCCTGAGTATCTGTCTGTTGCAAATACAGTGGCACGCACGGCAAGTAGGGCGCAACGCACGAGTACGTTGAAGCCAACGCCACTACTCTTGGCCTGCAGGACTTGGCCATAGTCCGCCCGACCTTTTCGACAACACCCTTCGGCAGTACCGAAGTCCGTCAGAATCCGGCTCCTGACATCAGCCCCGATACGGACCTTTGCGCTAACCCGGATAACCCCTTTGGAAGTACTAGCTAAGCGCCTGACACGCGGACTTAACAGTATATTCATACTCACACTCCTGATTGTCATTAAGCATGAGGCCCACCACACGTTCACAAGCCATGCAGATAATCACTCAGGCGTCTGCCCGCCGCGCATCCATCCCCTGCGGACTGCCCGATCCCGAACCAAGCTTCCAGACACCTCAGACCCCAGCTCACCCCCTGGAACACCCCCCTGATTCGGACCTTCGAACGCAGATCAACACCTGTATTCGAACTTAACTAACCCGTTCCCCATGAACCACCCCCCGGCGATTCAACTATCATTGCCACCGGAGACACGGTCCAGCCTAGGACCACCCACAGCAGTGCCTACAGATTCGTCGACGCCCCCCCCCCTATGCACCACTCCCCACCTGGGAACCCAATGCTGTGGCCCATACCACCCAGACCCTCATCACACTGGCGAGTAACTTAGCCAGCCCCAGAAGATCAGCTCCCTGCGCCTCCAAGACTCGGAACCCGGATACCTTCGACGGATCCAATCCAAGGAAATCACAAGCCTTCTTAGCGCAGCATAAACTGAACTTCCATGACCACCCTGACACCTAAGACACCAAGAGCGTCAAAGCAACCTGTACATTGTCGCACCTGACCGATACCATGCTGGACTGGCCTAATCCAGCCTGCTCCACCCCTGACAAGCCAGACTGGCTCCATGACCATGAGGAATTCATAGATGAGCTCAAAACCAACTTCGACCCCCACGACCCAGCAGGAAAGGCCGAAACAAGACCTCGAGAACCTCCACATGTGCGATAACCAGCACATCACAAAAAATGTAGCAGATTTCAATCGGCTAACCACCCACGTCCACTGGGGCGACGTTACACCCCATCAACCAGCGCTACAATGGACCCCTGTGACCACGCATTCGGCCCCTAACACGGGCAACGAGACGGCCGGTGAAGGCCAAACCCGCGACCCCGCTCAGTAGCAGGACTACTACGGATTTTTCGTCCAGATTAGGGAAAGACGGAAAACTTACACCACAAGAACGACAGCACCCCTTCGAATAAAGAACAAACAAAAACAACGCATCCAGCCTTTCAGATTATGACCCCCATGACCATCGTCGAAAAGATTTCGACCCCTAGATGGAAACACTCCGACCACCCGACCCTCCCAAACACCCGTGACCATCCGTCGATAAGTTTCAACCGTGACCCCCTGAATATTCGTCAGATTTTAGCTACCAGACACCACACGCTCACCCACCGTGATCCAACGATCGATAGAGTATTGAGTACTACTTGTTTAGCCCACGTCCGAACTGATTCTTGGCAATATGGAGCCAGCAGTCTTCACTCAGCGCTCAATACGACCCTCCGAAAGCTCCGCTTAGGAAGAACCCTGACCCTCGCAAAATCCCGCACCGTCCCCTAGACCGACGGTACCGACCTTCCCACCCTAGACTCCCTTATCATTATTAGAACCTATACAAACAACTATTCAACAATTTCAACCGAGACTCGAGCCTTGCAGGACATTCCCCGAATCCCGACGACACTACCTGCGTCCAAGCGACAATCCGGCAGAATGAACGCTACGATCTCCACGACTAATGCAATATCCACCTCGAGGCCTCCTACGAACACACTCACGATCCAACAAACACAAAATCTATATTTTTATTTGACATGGAACACCCAGACCTTGGATGGAACCAACCCGTCCAAACTCAAAACTGTTCCAACTTGGACCAGCCCTGGAGGCTCCACCCCCTGAACCCCTCGCAGCAGACATCCACACTTCTGCGACCGAGTCACTCAAAAGACTCGCCCGAAACTCCCCCGGTGTCCGAAGGACGAACACCACCCGGAAACTGATCTTGGGGACCAACCCCCTGACTAAACAAGGACGACAATGCGTCGACAAGATTCCGAGCCAGGATGACCTCCCCCGAACGCAGTTCCGACAACTCGATGATCCGCAGCAGACAACTATCAAGTGCCATGAGGAGATCATGGAAATAACTCGATGTCGCCTGGAAAGCGTCCAGACGGACCAGAAACGCGGAGATCCGATCGAAGGCTTCCGGACCATCCACCCCCGCAACCAGGCCGCTAGGGATAACACCCCGCGCTGACCGACCCAGAGGAGGATCGCCAGACAGTAAAGGATCTAGGAAACACCCCTGCACTACGGAGAAGTTAGAGAGAGGAAAAATCAAACTGCTGGGACAAACCAAGGGAATCACGAATCGCAACGGCACGGGCCCGCAACGCCGCCACATCAGCATCGATGCCCCGCAGGCGTCGAACCTCCTCCTCGAGACCCCCGTCGGACTCCCCCGTCGACGCTCCAGAGAAGAAAAAACGGGAAAGAATTCCGAAACTTCCCAAGGGTTGAGGATCTGCGTTCTCCATTGGGGAAAGGCCCCCCAGTTCTGCGAACACCCCCTTTTTATAGATAAAAAGAACCTTCAGCGCTTATCGATTAAAAACATCCCAGGGAACCACGCAAAGAACTCCCACAGTAATATCCGCCTTAATTACTGCCCAATTAAAGCTTAGGACCTCGGGGGCTCGGTCCTAGTGGGGGGATACTGTTATAGCCCATGCCCTCAACAAACCCACACTAACCCCCACAACCACCCGCTTCTGTTCCGAGACCTTTCCGACCAAAAGGACGAAAGACTGTTTTCCGTGAATCCCGTCCCCATCACGCCCGTCCGAGACACCACGTTTCCATGTCCAACCGAGACACTGTTCCTGAGTCCGCTCCCAACTGAGGACTCAATACTTTGATAACCGACACGCAAGACTATCGCGTACCTCACTCCCTTGTTCTCTCTTTTATATTAAACCCCTTGTACTACCTTTCTCCTTGTTTTATGACCGGCTAAAGATAGTACAAAGAGCGTTACATGTATATAGTCTCACAGTCGACTGGACTGTTCGCTAGTACGAATATCGATTTAGTCTCCCACCAGTTTCCGATTCATTTCCGGTAAACTCCCGCCTCCCTTTCCGAAATTAGGGACAGACAATCGAGGAGGGCGCAACACATAAGTTGAAGCCAAGTCCCTTCGACCTCGAACACCTCAGTGACCGGATTGAACTATTCCGCGACCTACCCTAAGTTCCCGGTGCCTCCGTCCCCGTCCATAGTCCGTCCGACTTCTGTCTCGGTCCTCGGCCCCGATACGGACCTTTGCGCTAACCCAGATAACCCCTTCGGAAGTACTAGCTAAGCGCCTGACACGCAGACTTAACAGGTATCGCCGACCACCATAGGCGATACAACAAATCCCCTACAAAAAAGGAGCAAACGAAAAGGCCATGCCGCCAAGTGTAGAACCTCATATGCCCACCAGGTCACAGGGCCGCACGAGGGCCAATGCAGCACAGCAGACCAATACCAAGACCAGGGCCGAGCTCATAGCTGAGCCAAACACGTCAGTATGCACCAGAGAACAAGCCAGAGGATACCTCAACAAATACGGCTATCTCGCGAGAGAAGACCCACTGACGGCAGAGCAGCTCAGCTATGCCCTGCTATCGCTGGTACACAATGTCAGTGGAAAGACATTACAAGAGGGCGTAAGGGCAGTCGCAATATTGATGCTGGAGGAAGCGGCAAAGGGAGTGGGTACCGTGGTGAAACAATACGTGGAGGAGGGCCTCACCTTGGTTATCACCAAGTTAGAGAGGATGACTGACATAGCAAAAGAGGCGGTAGAAGGCCAGCAGAAACAGAAGGAGATGGGGGACTGCCGTGAGGAGATGACATATGCTACTGCATTGAAAAGTAATGTACCTTTGATGCACCTGAACAACCTGGCAAAAGCAAAAGCAAAAGCAAGGCAACTACTAATAGATAAGGACCCTCAAGGGGAACAGGACACCCTTGGCCAACTTACAGAACAAGAATTGGTGGCAAAGGCTAATGAGGCGATAAACAACCTGGATAATGGACAGGAGCACCCAAGCATAGCCTTTGTCGGAGTGAAAAAGCTCGCAAACGGCGGGATCGTCTATGACTTAGAAACTGAGGAAGCTGCCAAGTGGATCCAAAAGAACAAAGAGGCCTTTCTAAACAAATTCGGAGGTCCGGCTGTGATAAAAGAAAGAGCTGTGACAGTAATAGTCGAATATGTACCGTTAAGCCATTCCCCTAATGCACTTGCAGAAATGAGGAAAATAGAAAAAGATTCTAGGCTCCCCACAGGCTCGTTACTGTTGACGTGCTGGATTAAGCCCATTCACAGGAGAACGGAAGGACAGAAATCTGCTCACATTATTGCTAGGTTTGCCACCACAGAGTCCGCAAACCAAAGCATCAGGGACGGCATTATAATTGCTAGAAAGAGGACCTGGGCTAGGCGGATGAAAAAGGAGCCACGCCAGTGCCTCAAATGCCAAAAATATCATGTGCGGCACATGGCAGCTGAATGTAGCAGCCAGGAAACCTGCGGAACATGCGGTGAAGAACATAGAATGGCCGATTGCGAAGAAATGGACCCTAAAAGGTTTAAATGCATAAACTGTGACACACAAGGACATGCCTCATAGGACAGGACGTGCCCAGCATTTAGGGCAGCCCAGGCAATGATAGAGAAGGGCGACCCGGAACATACCTACAGGTTTTTCCCAAATGATAACCCGTGGACATGGGAACAAAACAGAGCAGGAGAGGAAAATGCAGAGGATGTGAGGGACCTGTTCAAGAGGGCTAGCAACCAGGCAGACAGAGGAAAGCAGGCAACGGAAGACAGACTACGTGACAGAGAGCAACAAGAACAAAGGAGCTGTGAGCAACAAACAATTGACACAAGCAGCCAACCACAAAGGGGGAGAAGTGAATGCAGGGGAGGTACACTAGGGCAAGGGATAGGGGCCAACCCCCAGATAGGACACAGAGACAAAGGATGGCAGGAGTAGGAAACAGGCGAAATTCGACAAAGCCGCCTTGATGAATATGGCATAGTAAATGCACACAATTGTATGGGACAGATACACGAAGGGGATGACAAGGAGGAACTATGCTAAGGATGAACGAGCAAAACTGACACATCAAAAAATTGAAGATAAGACAACAAAATGTTAATAAGTCGTTAACAACAATGGCAGATCTGCTAGCCAAATGCTCACCTGATGACTACGAACTACTTGCAATTCAAGAACCATACATCGACTTCCTGGGCAATGCCAGAGCAACACATGGCTGGTATTCGGTATACCCAGCAACCCATTATACGGACAAAGAGAAACGAAGGAGGTCTATGTTGCTGATAAGCAAAAGACTATCTACTAGCATGTGGACAACATTGGAAATAGGATCCCCGGATGTGACAGCGGTGTCAATCAGAACACATATGGGTAGCATGCTCATTATTAATACTTACTGTGATTGCACACACTCTGACAGTATAAGAACCATGCAGCAATATTTACAGAGGCGGCCAGGAGAGGACAATGCACACGCACATGATACAACAGGTATGATATGGCTGGGGGACTTCAACAGACACTACCCAATGTGGGACGAGCTACAGAACTCTCACCTTTTCACAAGAGTTAACTTGGATGAGGCACAGATTTTACTGAATGCAATCACAAGATATGACCTGCAAATGGTTTTGCCTAAAAAAATTCCTATGCTTAAGGCAATGACTACAGGCAATTATACATGCACAGATAATGTCTTTGCATCATCTTCAATAGTGGAAAGGCTGACTAGCTGCAGGACGGTGCCAGAGGACCAGCCTCCAAAGAGCGACCACTTCCCGGTGGACACTGTAGTTGACATTGTAGTGAAAGCTAGCACAGAAATGCAGAAGCCCAATTACAGGCAGGTAGACTGGAAAGAATACAATAAACGACTCCAAACGAGGCTTGAACAATCAATCAACGAACCAGTGCCGCTGACCATATGCCAATTTTATGTGCACCTGCAAGCGTTGACCACTGCTATTTCACAAACATCAGAGGAGGTCGTACCAAAAAACAAACCGTCATCTTACGCAAAATGATGGTGGTCACTGCAACTAAAACAAGCTAGAGCAGAAATGAGAAGCCTAGGCAGAAGATCATATGCATGGAGAAGCAACTCAGCAGACGCAGCCCACGAAGCTTACAGGATTGCTAGGAATCGGTATGCAGAGGCTATCAAGAATGCCAAGAGAGACCATTGGAATGAGTTCCTGGACAATTTAGATCAGAAAACAGTCTGGACGGAACACAAATATGTCTCATCAGATGCGACAGATGGGGGAAAGGCACGCGTACCAACACTAGTCTTAAAACAAGCCAATAGGACACAGCTCATGGCAGAAACCAATGAACGGAAGGCCAATCTTTTCTTCGACATGTTCTTCCCACAACAGGCAACGGGAATGGCTCAAATACCAGAAGACTACGAGTACCCTCCCCCAGCATTCAATTACTAGCCGATTTCCGACAAACAGATCCTGAGAGCAGTGGACAAACTTAGCCCATTCAAAGCACCGGGGGAGAATGGTATCCCAAACATACTCATCAAACAATGCATTAATGTTCTCCTACCGTACATAGGGCCTCTCTTCCGCGCGATGTTTGAACTTGCAACATATCCAGCGGAGTGGAAGAACTCGATCACGAGAATTCTGCGTAAGCCAGGCAAACCGGACTACACGGCCCCAGGCGTGTATAGACCAATAGCGCTGCTTGATACAATCGGCAAGGTGTTATCCACTTGCGTAGCAGAAGACCTGGTGAGGATGGCTGAAAAGCACTACCTCTTGCCCGACAACCATTTCGGGTGTAGGCCCGGAAGGACGACAACGGATGCTATACACTATGTGGTGGGAGAGGTGAAGGACGCGTAGAGACACGGAAAAGTTATGGGAGCATTATTTCTGGACATTAAGGGGGCCTTTCCAAGTATAATTCTGGACAGACTAACTCACAATATGCGCAGAAGGGGAATACCAAAAGAATACACAGAATGGATCACCAGGAGAGTTCAGGACAGAATGACAATGATCAATTTTGACGACTATTCCTCAGCACCCAGGCCGATAGGGAGGGGAATGGACCAGGGCTGCCCCCGTTCAGCGATCGCATACCAGTTCTACAATGCAGACCTGATAGATGTGGTACAGAACAGGAAGGGAGAAGGCAGTGTGGGATTTGTAGACGACACAACTCTCATAGCAGAAGGCACAAACCTCACAGAAGCTTTTAACAAGCTAACAGACATAATGACAAGACCAGGTGGAGCATGCGACTGGGCCACGGAACATGACTGTCAATTTGCTGTTGAAAAGTTTGGGCTCTTAGGTTTCACCAGATGAAAAGAGAAAGACCCCGGCAAGAAAAACAAGACCAAACCATTGGACAGACCATCCATAACGATCGGCCAGCATGTCATAAAGCCAGCGGCAACTCACAAGCTCTTAGGAGTGATCATAGACCAAGAGCTGAGATTCAAGGAGCATGCCAATTACACGCTGAGAAAGGGCGAGACATATATTGGGCAGTATAGGAGGCTGGCGAGACCAACAATGGGAGTAACAGCTAAGTACATGAGGGCCTACTACCTTGCAGTAGCTGTACCGAGAATGCTTTACGCAGCTGACATCTTCCTCATACCAGCTACCAAACATGGAAAGGGCACCAAGGGGTACATTAACAAATTGGCATGGATCCAGCGGCAAGCGGCACTGGATATCACAGGGGCCCTCAGGACAACGGCGAATGACACGTTAGATGCGCATGCTAACTTACTACCGTTCCCACTACTGGTTTCAAAAGTAACACACAGGGCAGCGGTGAGGCTGGCCTGTCTACCGCACAGCCATCCCCTGGATATAAAAGTGAGGAAAGCGGCAAAAAGATACGTGAAGCGACACCGCTCTCCTCTACATGAGATCATGCATGCTTATAGCCTAGAGCCAGACAAGATGGAGAAAATCCAGACGGTCGTACATGGCCCCAAATGGGCACCGGCCTTCAGCACAGATATCTCGCGAGACAAGGATCAAGCTATAGCGCAGATCGCAGCGGAGACGGCAGAAACCATCGTGTACTCAGATGGGTCATGTTACGAAGGTGGGATGGGGGCAGCAGCTGTCCTTTACAGGAACGGAAAGGAGATGAAGTCAGCATGACTATATATGGGACCAGAAAGTGAACACACAGTCTTTGAGGCCGAACTACTAGGGACAGCCATGGGAGCCAAGATGCTGAACACAGAGCGGGGAAGGAAATACGTAATGGCACTGGATAATCAGGCAGCAATCAGAGCCACCCAAAGGGAAAGAACAACCTCTGGGCAATATGTCGTGAACGCACTGCATAGACAAATTCAAGGGGTCATCAAACAACACCTGGGTGTGAAAGTAGTAATGATGTGGGTGCCGGGACATGAAGGTGTAGAGGGGAACGAGAGAGCTGATGCAGAGGCCAAGAAAGCAGCAAAGGGAGAAACCAGCAAGGAATACGACATACCCATTGAGTGCAGAGGAATCTTACCGATAAGCAAGACGGCCGAGATCCAAAGACATAACGCTAAGCTTAAACAGGAGGCACAGGCCGCCTTCGCCAGGTCCCCCAGAGCCCAATACACACTCGAGATCGATCCCACTATGCCATCAGCAGCCTTCTCGAAAGCCACCAAGGACATGCCGCGCAGACACGCTAGTCTACTAATACAGCTCAGGACAGGACACATAGGCTTGAACAAACACCTACACAAAATAGGCAAGGCGGTATCACCCATTTGCCCGGCTTGCAGAAACGCGCAAGAAACAGTACAACACTACCTGTTTAGATGCCCAGCGTACTTGGCGCAGAGAAGGCAACTAGAAAGGAATCTAGGAAGAGGGGCTCATTCCGCGAGGACACTGCTGGCGGGGCACAAAGCGACTATACATTTATTCGAATACACACAGAGTACGGGACGGTTCGGTAAGACGCGCGGAGACCCATCGACGCAATAACGGAACAAGCGAGGAGTAGAAAGATGAGAAGAGCGGGAAGTCTAGAGGTGGTGGGCGAACCAATGCATAACATCACGCCTACACAGGCGCAACCAAACTCAGGGCTTTGCCCGATGAGGATGAGCAGAGACAGAGGTCGAAAGGAGGGAAAGAAATAAAGGAAGCATGGAGAACGTATGCACCGTCTTACATAGGGCGCGGCCCCAAAAGACGTTAAATTGGATAAAAATAAATAAAAAATAAAAAATAAATAAAAAAATGGAACCCTGAACCACATCCCGGGGTGACAAATCCCGCCGTGTACGTTTTTGTAAACAATGATGGTCCAAATATCCGGGAATCAGGAGTACCAGAGTTGAAGACCAGATTCGGTGCCTCATTCGACCCCAATCCCCAATGGCTGGATGACGTCATGTGGTATCCCGAGAATCCCCATTCGACTGAAATGCGAGATGGCCTGGCATTGTAATCGTTTCTCGATTCTCGACGTAGTAAATGCTATGCTCATATTCAAATAGGGAGCACTATATAGCTTTCCTACAACTTCCCATCGGCGCAGCTCGTCCCTTTATCTCCGAAGTCGACGATCAATGACGTACAAGTGTGACTGACTGTGCACATTCGAGATGGCCTCCACTCAACAAGTCTAATCCTCACCTCAGCGGGACCAGCCTTATGTGAGCGGCCCTGGAATGGCGGTAAACGTGTTTCCGTGCTCCTGCGTATCCAACTCCTCACGTAGGCCCAAGGCGCAAGGACCGCGCGAGGGCTCTGGGGCAGATGAGCAGCCGCTGCACCACAATTGTACTGCTTGGGGCAGAGGGGCGGCTCGGGGGTTAGGGGTGGGGTGGCGGAAGGCAGTGGTGCAGGGCAGGAGGGTCATGTGTTTGTGGGAATGGGATTCCTGAAGTATGGCGATTATATTTGATGCTACCCGCCAGCACTGAACACCCACTGTGAGGTCGTGGTTATCCGCCCACCCGCCAGACCTCAAATTCTCGTTGGTACCATCATCACCTCTAACCGGTATCTTCTCCGCGGTTCGACCAGCAATTACGCGTTACGACGCGTACAACTCCTGGTTTAAACTCCTTGCTTCAAAAAAATCAACTGATCAAGGTTGTCCCACCGTCGTCTTTCCATCGTAGTCGTCATCACTGCTCCGTTGCGATTCGCTCGTCCGCTCAGACATCGAATGCTCGCCATCGTACTCGACCTCGTTTTTCGTTTGCAAATTGAATCTATCTCTGTAATTTCACCATTGTCTGACAACACTGATATTTACCAACACCAAAACACTCCTGAGAGGACAGTTCGGATGCAGTGAGGACAGAGGGAGTACTTGAGCACATGATCTCTCAATAGTATCCTGGATATATTTCGAGTCCCCATCGTCAGTGTCCTAGTTGCCAGCACAACAAACTTACACACTGCATGCAGCACACAATACATCGCACCATCGAGTCGAACCCCAACTCGGCACTCTCAACTTCGCGAAATCTTGCTAACCTAGGGCGGTGTCTGGCATCTTTTAACGATTCAATTCCAGTCCTGTCTCCTTGCACGATCTGGACTGGTTGGAATCCATCGGATGCCCTCAACCTTGCCGTCTTTAGCTGTGATGCAGTGTTGCATCCAGTGTGGGGTCGTCTAACGGTCCCTTCACAAAATAAAATAAGAATAAGGCGAATTCGACACTGAATTTCGCAGCCAACCTCTGACGTTGTGTGGCTTGCCCTTCTGACGTGTCTTCCGACATTGTTTCAGCTCCTCACCATTGTTATTTACTCGTTAACATTTTTGTTTGGTTATTTTTTTTTATTACCTTTTTTGCCCATTGTTTGGTGGCCCTGCATTTTGCCGATTGTCATATGTTGCCTGCTTTCATCTGCCGGTTTGATTTTGGCTTGGGTTTATAATTTATATTCCCTAGTGTAATTTCCCTGTTCATGAATAGATGATCCAGGAAGATTGCCTATTGATCGCCTATCAAATGTCCTACGAAGGATAACGTCCTGGCGATGTTTATTAATTTCGCGGGCGGTTTGGCGTCGATACATGGTTGGTTGCCCAAATATTCAAAACAAACTCCAATCATGCCTGGATTGGAGAAAGGGTGATCTGGTACCACACAAAATGTGTCATACTATACTAAGTTATCGCAAATTGGTATCTCATTCGGACTGATTACGTCTGAGTTCTGCTACCTCTGACCAGATCAGCCACGGAAGTATCAAAAGTTATACAATATACCAGATCCAGTGACCCCACCGATGATGAAATTGAAGCTACAGTGTTTATCTTTTATTACAAATGCTCCAACACGCCGATCAAATTAATGAGACCTCATCGGCTATGCCTTAGGAACACTTTACCTTTTATCCTGTATCAGGGATTCACCATCTTTAGATTACAGATGGTATTTTGTTTGACATACTCAACCATTGAACTGGGACAGAGTTGATTCGGTACGCTACACGGATTCCAGTTGGTTATCATGATTTTCAATCACGATGACATGCCCTTTTTGGGGTAAATCACAGAGGCCACACTTGAAGTAGTAATACTGCATGTGTGATGTAGAGTGTGAATGACGGGGATGTCAAACAGAGATAAGGACCCAAGATTCGCAGAGTTCTATCCAGTCCAGCCATGATCCCGAGAGTATAATCAATCTTATACTCGGAATGTGGAGCCATTGAGACAACAGGATTGGCTCGGTA
>QLPG01000594.1:0-14687 GCA_003314385.1 Gomphus sp. MG54 | reverse complement strand
CCTTTTAGTCCCACACACCAGTGACAAGGCATCCCTCGCCAGTACATGGCCTCGGTCCGGTACATTTGGCTCACCGTTTGGTTTACTTTCCTCATCCTGTCCCCTCTATCCTTTGTCATTCCTTCTTTCCCTATCCTTCCCCTTGTCTGTTTACCTTTGGGACATTCACTCCTTGTTGTCACTCAGCAGTGGCCCTATTGTTTTATGTTCTGCCACTCTCATTGTTCTATTCTCACTCACTCTTTTGTCCTCAGCCATACTTTATTGTTCTATTGTTGTCCACATTCCTTGTTCTATTCCTGATCATTGTGGACAATACCTCCACATGATTCTTCATACCTTATTGTTCTCCATTCCTTGTGCCACTCTGTTCCACATCTCACTTATCAGCCTATATAAGTAGCCAATGTATGTAGATGGTTCTTCGTTCTAGAAATCAACTAGGTTTACACCTTCTTGTCCTCCCCTCTTCTGTCCCAAGTCCTTTACCTGGGCCGACACTCTTGGCACTCTCCCAGGTATCCCTCTGTCCCAAATCAGTGGCACGCATGGGAAGTAGGGCACAACGCATGAGCATGTTGAAGCCATGCCACTACTTCTAGCCTGCAGGACTTGGCCTTTACCTGTCCGACCCCCTTCGGCTTTCCCGAGGCCTGTCAGTATGTACGGTGCCTAACAGGTGACCTATGAATGGTGCCTCTCCGAAGACCTTCTCATATGGTGTAATGTTGCCAGGTAGGATACTAGTGGGACATCTATTTTGGATATAAACCTGAGTGGAGATTGCTTCTCCCCAGAGATTGTTTCCAAGTTGTGAGTCCTTTAACATAGTCCTGGCACCTTCAATAATTACTCGGTTTCTTTGTTCAGCTCTCCCATTCATTTCAGGTGTGTGAGGCACGGAGGTAACCAAGCGGATTCCTCTTTCCTCACAATGGGATGTCAGAGCATCATTAATGAATTGTCCACCATTGTCAGTTTTGAAGGTGTGTATGCATTTCTGGAACTTTGTTTCAATGGACTTATCTAAGTCCATCATCACTTTTGCCACCTCATTCTTGTGCTTCAGATTGAAAGCAAATCCAAAACTGGAGTGATCATCACTGATTATCAAGGAGAACTGAGCATGTGTCCACCTAGCCTCTAGTGTCATAGGGCCAACCAGATCAGCGTGAATGGTTCCAAATAGGTGAGTGTCCTGTTTTTCTCTGCTCTCAAATGGTTTTTCATCCATCTTCCCATATATGCAGTCTTCACAGATTCCATGAAACTCGTTACTCATGACATCCATTCCTTTTACGGCATTGCCCTGTATCATTTGTTTGAGTATGGTGTCACCCAGGTCGCCCAACCTTCGATGCCAAGTGTATAGGTCTGTTACACAACCCTCCCTTTTTACTGTTGCCATGACAGTGTTCTCAGGGAGCACAATCTTCATGGAAACCTCATATAACTCATCGCCAAGCCATACCTCTGCGTAAGTTTCCTCTCCTTTTATGATCTGTACTGATCCACTGACAATGCGACTTTCAAAACCTCGTTTGTCCAGGACCTTCAGGAAAATAATCTTGCTATCGGCACTTGGTACATGTATGACATGAGTAAGTTGTATCCTTGTTATCTTTCCTTGATACTTAACATCGGCCACAATGTCACCTTCACCAACAGCCTGCACTTCATTTTTTCCGAATGCATTGATTACTCGACCAGCATTGTATTTCTGGTACATGGTGAAGTCTTCTCTACTGGGGCTGACATGCACCATAGCTGCAGAATCCACAATCCAGGTGTCTGTTCTTCTGCCATTACTGTACACCCATACAATTGGTGTGTTGGTGACTGATTTGACTGTGTTAGACATCTTGCTTTGAACCAGTCGGGGAACTGTCCTTCCTGCCCCCCCCCCCCTTTTGCCCAACACTTGAGTTTAGTATATTTTTTCTACAATTGTCGCATTTTACTGATGTTCTCCCTCCAGCTTGGAATACGACATTGGATTCCTTATTGATTTGATCATACCCCTGTCTCCTGCTCCATTTAGTTTGCAATCACGACATAACTGCCGAAGGATCTAAGGTTCCAACTAGAGATCCTAGTACTAGGTCCCAGGAGGGAGAAGGTATCGATAAGGTGATGATTCCAGCAAATTGGGAATCAGGTATGTGTACTCCTAGTCCTCCACAGTGTTCTCTCAACTGTTGCAGCTCTGCTAGATGTGCAGGCAAGGATTTGGACCCTCCTTCTAGGAATTTCTTTGAGAAAAGTCGGTTTTCAGCAAGGTTTTGAGCAATGGGATCAGCTTGTGCATATCTTTGCAAGAGACTGTCCCAGGCTGTTTTTGATGAGTTGCAGTCTAGTCCCGCCTGTACATTAGGGACGATATTTAGAAGAATTATTGAGAGGGCTTGAGAATTTATCTCTTCCCATGCAACTAGTGCATCAGCATCCTTGCCATCAGGCTTGGATTTGGTTCCAGACACATATGGCCATAGCTTTGCCCCCTTCAGGTAAGGCACCATACGCGTCTTCCAGAAATTCCAGTTGGACCCATTCTCATCCAATCATTCAGATTCATCATACCAGAGGACCTTGAAAGAGTCGGGCATATTTATGAATTTCAGTGTCAATTTCAGGGGAAGCTTCTGTTGTTTGTTTAGTTAAGGCCGGGGCCCATAACCTATAAAAGCTAAACACAGAGCTAATTCAGACTTCATCTCGAAGGTCTCTATATATGTGCACAGTAGTTACCTAAACACAGAGCTAACTAGGCAATATAGTAAGTCTAAATAAAATCTCAGTCACAAAAGAGGAATACTTACTTCAGACTTTGTCTCGAAGGTCTGAAGTAGTACTACATGGAAGAACCGTTCTTATAAGAAGCATGAAACAAAAGAAGTGGGAAACAAAAGAAGGCAGAACAAAAGAAAGGTCCACCTTCTGCAGAACTAGCGCCACTCCATTGTTAATAAAACAAAAGAAAAATGAGAAAGGCAAATGCAGTCCATACAAGATGTGCCATTCAAATGTCTGTGCCATGAGAGAGAGAGGTATGGGCTGTCCTGCTCCTGTAAATCTCAACACCCTTGATTTTTGGAGTCACAGAAAAAGAGTCAGGATTGGAAGTCATGGGTTTCTGATTGGAACCATAGAAAGGCTGTTTGGGAAGTGGTCTGAGTCGCTGTCAAGTACACGTACCGAGGTCCCGATTATTCGCCAGTGCCGACCAAACAACCATCCTACGTCCATGTACAAGTGTCCATGCAGCATGTATAATGCTTGGTACACCTCTCTCGGCTCGGCACATCCGCCATCCACACTCCTCGGTCTGTTTCACCTCGGGACTTCCTGTCCTTGTACTATCCTCGGTTACCAGCCTTGTCTTATAGTCTGGCACCTCCTATTGTCCTATCTTCGGGCACATTCTATTATCCTGTCTTTTATTGTTCTATCCCCGCTTTGCATTCCTTGTTCTAATTTTGTTCGTTGTGGACAATGACCACATGCTCTGCATACCTTATTGTCCCACATTCCTTATTCCACATGTCGCTTCTTAACCTATATAAGTAGGACATGGATGTACATACTTCCTCATTCTGGGTATTGACTAGGCTTAGGCCCTTCTACCTTCTTCTCCTCTGTTAAGTCCTCGACTCAGGCTGGCATCCTCAGCATCCCCCCAAGTATCTGTCTGTTGCAAATACAGTGGCATGCTCAGCAAGTAGGGCGCAATGCACAAGTACGTTGAAGCCAACACCACTACTCTTGGCCTGCAGGACTTGGCCATAGTTCGCCCGACCTTTCGACAACACCCCTTGGCAGTACCGAAGTCCGTCAGTATCCGACGCTTGACAGTCGCAGTTCATAACACATAAGAAGGTCCCTAAGAAGGTGCCTCAGAAGAAGACCACCTGTATCAACAGCCATCCAAAGACGTTCCTGATTGGGTTTTGGAGCCTGGTTGGGTATGCAAGCATTGCTCCTATTGGGGAGTCCCTTGCATATGGCCTGCTTCAGGGAAGGAGACGTCTTGTTTTGTTTGTATGGAGTGGAAGGTGAAGTGCAGGGAGGAGGAGGATGAGGAGGAGGGGATAGACAGTAAGGGGAAGAGAGGGAGGGGTGTGTCAGAGGATGGTGTGGGTCCAAGGCTAAAGAAGAGGAAGTTGGAGGTGGTGATAGAGGGATCATCTTGAGGTTTGGACACCTCTGGAGCCAACTTAAAGGAGGTGGTAGAGGAGCTGCAGGGATTGAGGTGGGATGTTCAGGACATCCACTAAGAAAACAAAAGGATCACTGATGCCTTAGTTCATATGAACAAGCTCCGAATGATTGAGCAGGCTTGGTGATTCAATTGGTTGTAGAACACTGATGACTGGTGGGGGAACATCCCAAGGGAGACCTGGAAGGGGAAGGGAAAGGAGAAGGAGACATAAAAGGGCAAGGAGAAGAAGGGTGACAAGGGGAAGGAGAATGAGGGGGGTCTAAGGGATGATGAGTTGGACTCAGGGGATGTGCCAGGGTCTCCAGAGTAAATAGAATGAATCATTATTCTTGAATTTAAGTTGAGTGAAAATGTCTAAGTTAAAGGCAAGGTGAACTGTGCAAGTCCAAGGTGAGGAAGCCTATGACATCACCAAGGGGCCTGGTTTGTCAAGGAAAGTTTGGTGAAAGTCGGAGACCACTTTGGAGGTGTGGCCAAGTTTGTTGGCTGGTAGCCAGGACTTTTTGTTGAGGTGAAAAGAATGACCAGACTGGGAATTGAACCCAGGGCTATAGCAAATATAGCTATGTTGTTAACCACTACACCATCTAGTCCACATGGGTAACCTTTCAGGATGACTCATATAATGAAGACCACTTCATGTTGAGTGACAGAGCCCTAGTTAGTTATCAGATTGTCAATACTACTCATAGAGCTCTGTGTTGTCTTAGAAATTCATTAAGACTCATGAGGTATGAATAGTATGTGGGATTAGACAACCCAACACTTTTTGTCTTTGGTGCCTTCATATCTGGACCATCAGACTAAGTACTGGAGGGGGCACCTGCATCTCCTTCTGTCAATCTTCGAGTCAAGGATTTCAGAGATCTCATATTTGGGCTCTCCATCAATGACAACTGGGGGTTGGGGTGTGAGTATGCATTTGGGGAAGGTGTTTGGAGTTGATGGTTCAAGCATGGAGACATGGAAGATGGGGTGCATGGCTCTCATGCTGTTTGGGAGTTGTAGAGTGAAAGAGATGGTTCCTACTTGTGCAATTTCAAAGGGACCTAGAAACTTCTCTGCTAGTTTTTTAGAGGGTCTTGTAGTTTGGATATTCTCAGACTTAACAAGGCTTTGTCTCCAACTTCAAAGTCTGGAGGAACCATTCAGTGTTGATCTGCAGATGCTGAGTATCACATCTGGGCTTTGGATATGGTGTTTTGGAGCTGTTAGAGCAGATCATCCAGGTCAACTATGAAGTCATGTGCCCAAGAGAAGGCAAGGTTACATTCGGGGTGAAAGGTGATGTTCATATGATGGCCCTTATTGGCATAGAAGGGGGAGATTCCCATGGTTGCATTAGAGGCATTGTTGTATGCAAATTCGGCCATGGGTAATAGTTTGGACCAGTTGTTTTGCTGGTAGTTGCAATATACTCGGAGGTATTGTTCAAGGGTTTAATTGATGCATTCAGTTTGTCCATCCCCTTCAGGGTGATAACCTGACATGAAGTGAAGCTGGAGGAGCCATCAAAGAGTCATAGTGGAATCAGAGTGAATCCAAACCTCTCCTCAAGAAAATTTCTACTTAAATCAGCCATATCTTGGCAACAAAAAATATTATAATGTTTTTGGCTGGCCAATTAAGAGTGAATCACCTCCAGTAATTAACTCTTAATTATCAAGGAGATTGAGCCTATGGATGATCCTAAAAACATCTATATTTTTGCCTATCAATGTGTGGACCCACAATGTACAACAACTATGGTGCCATTACCTAAATCTACAAAAGTGGCTCCAAACTCCTGGCTCAAGTTCTCAGTCTACAATGTACAACAAATTCCTGGACTTATATAATACTAATTACATGAACGGTCAGTCCAGAAGCATGACTTACATAATATTAATATTTCGTGACATGACCAGTCATGGGAGTATCAGTCGTGGGAATATTATATTTCTTATTGTAAAAGTAGTGACAATGGTGACACAATGACTCCACAAGCTTCCAAGGCATTCCAATACCTTCTGAACACCTCCACAAGCTTCATTAAGGGATTGCTTTATCATGAGATTACATAATTAGCTTAGAATTAGTATAAAAGAAGCTAGTTTGTAGCATAAAATAACAATCATTTTCACCCATCTTAATCCACAGGATTAAATCAGTGCCAGCAGCACTCTCATAAGTAGACCGAAGTCTGCTTAGGTAACTGGTCCAAAGACCAGAAGCCACACTCAACAACGGGTCCAAAGACCTGTTGAATAAGGTTTGTTCTGAAGAGTGAACCTTAACCTTGCTGCTGAAGTGGCAGGCTACCTCTTTAAAAACTAAAGTCAGATAAAAAATAGAAAAGTGGAAATAAACCTAAACCAGTCTAGAACTAATAGTTTAACACTCTTAAACTATTAATTCTATATGTAACAAACAGGATACCTGATAATACCCCCTTAAATGTTCTCTTTGGACAAACAACCCAGATCAGAATCAATAAAGACATTTTGCACAGCTATGTGAGATCTCATTAAATCTTTATTGCAATACTCTTGTAATAACAGATTACATGAATCTCCAGAGTATAATCTCTTAATTGGGTTCTCCGTAAAAATAGCCAGTGCAAGTGTATTTTGTTGTCCTCCTGCATCTTGTTGGAGAACTTGACTTGCCTTGGTTCACACCAAAGTTTTGTCACTGCTTCTTGGGTTCCAAAACACTCCTCACTGAACACAAATGGCAAGCCTGTTGAATTCCACCACATACTTTGTGATGCATTGGTTGTCACACATTTGGAGGGCTTTGAGGTCAGCTTTGTCCTCTCCTTCTGGGTCATAGGGGCCAAAGTTGGCTTTGAGTTTGGAGATAAATTCCTGGTAATCATAGAGCCAGTATGGGTCTTCATCGGAGGAGAGACCTGGTTCGAAGTAGTCCAGGGCAGTGCCAGTTAATTACAATAATATGTAGGTTACTTTGGCACTGTGTTATGGCCCATGCTGCCAATAAACCCACATGAAACCCCACAACCAACTGCACCATTTCTGGGACCTTTCCGATTGGCCCAAAGCCTAAATAACCACTTTCCAAATCCCAATGTATCAATCCGAGGTTCTGCATTTCTGAACCTCCAAAGATTCCGAAGCCAGGGTTCTGCTCCTTTGATAAACGACACACAGGATCGTCGCGTACCTCACTCCCTTGTTTTTTGTTCTATATTTCCCCTTGTACTCTCTTCCCTCCCTTGTCTTTACTCAGCAAAAGATAGTACAAGACTAGATACATGTATATAAGTCACCAGTCGACTGGACTATTTGCCAGTACGAATATTGACTTAGTTCTGCGTCATAGTTTCTGATTCAGTTCCGGTAAACTTTCCGACTTTCCAAAATTAGGGACAGACAATCGAGGAGGGTACAACACATAAGTTGAAGCCAAGTCCCTACGATCTCAAACCACTCGAACCACCCTATACCATAAACAGTCCTAGACCCCCAGCACTTCCTATCTTTCCATCCCTATTCCGGTTCCAATCGTGAACCTGCAACCTTTAGTACCTCCACCTCTGGAGTACAAACCCCCCTTTGGAAATCATTCAGAACCCTCTGGAAACCCTTTCAGAAGCCTCTAGCTAAGCGCTGACACATGGATTTAACACACTGTCAGAGTCAACAGCATCAGGGTGGTCTCAAAAATTTAAGGTGCACTGCACCAGGAATAGTTGTAACTTCTTGGCATTGGATCCATCAAAGGGGTCGGGGTCCCAAATCTTGGTCTAAGCTGATGACTTCTTTGAGCCTGACAGGTGTTTGGCCAACATGGTGATGGCTTCTGCCAGGTTTGCTTCATCATTTTTGTCATCTGAGGGTACCATTTGGGGTTCTAGAAGGGGGTTTGATGAGTGTTTGGATGGTGGTTCTGGGGCTGGTAAAGGGTTTGGTGGTGTATGGACATCGGGTTCTATGGCAGGTAAGCTTGGGATCAGAGATGTGCGGCATACCAAAGCTACTCTAATTGCTTGAATGGCTCTGATTTGTTTGCTACATCCCATAGACAATCAGGAGTGTGAGTTTGAATATACTGTTATAGTCTGAGTTCACATCAGGTCCAAGCTGATATAAGTCAGTCCAAAGTCATGTGTTCGAAGTCTTAGGGACTTGGCTTCAACTTGTCTTCAACTTGTATATTACGCCCTCCTTGATCGTCAGTCCCTTATTTTGGAGGTTCGGAGATATATAAGTTCAGAGTTCTGAGAGGGAGTGGGAATACTAAGTCGATATTCAAACTAGGGTATAGTACAGAAGTCTGGAGGTATTTATATATGCAGTCCTGATTGTAACTAATTAGGAATGCCTAAGTGAACAATAAGATGAACAAAGATAGGTTACAAAGAAATCTACAACTGGTGTTACAATAAGACTATTGTTCGATGAGAGGGGAAGGATGTCCAAGGTCCGAGGTGATCACTGCTGGTTGGACTCGGAGATGATGGGGTTGGTTCAGACTCAGTTTGGAGTGGGCTTCTTCGTAGCACTCTATATCAGATGTCTGAGATGTTGGAGTTATATCATGGATATAACACTAGTCTAGAATGTCTAGACTATTGTACTCAAGTCCAAAGCCAAAGCCCAAGTCTTAGTCAGTGTGATGTCACAGCCACATCTCCATCATATCCCAATATATTAGTCTTGTCACAGGTCATGTCCCTGTCACATCACATCTTCATCACTTATGTTCTATTTTTGTTCGTACATTCCCATATCACAGATTATATTCCCACTATGCCAAATGACTGTGCTACATCCCACTACAGAAAAGGATTGGCGTGTACAGGCTTTTAGATATCAATTACCTAGAGCAACTCTACAGCATGACTATGACTTCCAACTCCATCTCCCAGACAACTGATGCCTCGGATGCCAACACTGAGGAATCAGCCAAGGCAACCGAGAACTAGTCTGCCATCCATTAGCCTCTAAGCACACCAAGATTTGCATTGACTTGGCAAGTGCCAGTAGTGAGGTTTTAGATCAATTCTTTTATTCCTCTTCATTTTCTTTTAATTCTTCTATTATCCAAATAGATGCCAAAATTCTCAGTAACCCACCTTGCATGCTGGATTGAATCAGCATCTGCTCATAGTTTATTTGATTTTTGGGAATATGAAAATCTCTGTTATTTCATTCTCCCCTAGAATTCTTCTGATCTAGTACTGCTAATTTGGTTATTACTGAATATATAGACATGTCCATGTCATGATTTCTCTACTCCTCTATCTATTGCTTGTTATTGGCATCCACTACTCCATTAGACCATATGTACAGTTCTTAGGTAATTAGTTAAAGCTCAGTCTTGAGCTGGTCAATACACCAACAAGTATCATTGCTCAACTTCCTCTTCCACTCCCAAGTATTGAAGCTCTTGTTGTTGCTGACATTAGCTCGAGACTATTATATCCCTACAACACCCTATCATGGATGTTGATCTCCTACAACAAATTCTGACAGGCCTGCAGCAAAACAATGGAGACCTGACTGCAATGGTAAACAACCAGACACACCACCTTAACCAACACCTAGCATCACTACAAGCCTAAACACTCCAGCTGACATCTGCAACCACCTCCTCTATCCCATCAGCTGGCAAAATCGCAAGACCAGAACCATTTGATGGCTCATCAGAGAAGATTGATATCTTCCTGCGTGAGCTCTACCTGAACTTCGAGGATGATGTATATTATTTCAAAGTGGACCATATGCAAAAGATCTGCTCTGCCTTGTCCTATATGAAAGTGAAGTTTGCAGCTCAGTGGGCAAGTCGTATCACAGGGGAACTGGAAGCAGGAACATGCAGCTACCAGAGTTGGGAGGAATTCTCTACTGAGCTGTTGATAACATTCCATGACCCAAACAAGAAAGAAATGGCTCAATGAAAGCTGGAGCAGCTGAGACAAGGAGGAAGGCCAGCAACAGAGTTCTTTGTGGAGTTTGAGGAACATAGGTCACAGGCAGGGTATAATGATGAAGGATATGATGCCTTGCTCAAAAGGAACCTGTCCCCACAGGTGGTGGAGCAGATTTACACACTGGAGACCATTCCAACAAAGTATAACAAGTGGAAGTCATATGCCCTCCGCTTTGACAACCAGTTGCATGAATACCAGGTGACAAAGAGGGGGACTATAGGACCAAGGACATGGCAGACTCCAAGAATTCCACAATCTACTCCAGCTCAGTCACTCACTCGCCCACCTACTTTTGGACCACAACCCATGAAGATTGATCAGGCTCAAGGGAAGCCAGTCAGGGTGGTGACATGCTTCAACTGCAGAGAGCAGCACAAAACTGTCCCAAACCTCAAGGTATCTCGAAGGTCAGAGCAACTATGGATGGGTGGACAAAAGAGGAGAAAAAGGAGATGCTGGACATATTGAAGAAGGAGGATTTTCAGGAGGGGCAGAAGTGAAAAGGACGTCTTCCTCGCCCTGGATATCTGTAAACTACTTCACCCCACTAGCAGTTGAAGAAAGTGCACAACCAGAACCTGAAATCATCCTAGAACAACCCTTGAAAGTTGAGAAGGAGAAGAAAGAGAAGAGGAAGTGAGAAGAGAAGGTGGTGGTGACAGAAGAGGTGGAGAAACCCAAAGAGGGAACAACAGAGTGGGTGTTGTGGAGGATACACCAAGACAACAAGTCAGGGCAGAAAGTGTTGAGACAGTGGACACACAGCAGAAGGAAAGGAGAAGTGACATCAGAAGTAGTGGAAGCCATATGAGGGATGAGAAGACAGGAGGGCATAGAAGTGATCAAGGAGCTTAGGGGAAGAAAACAGTGGATCAGACAAATCAACCAATCCTTAGTGATGATACCCACCACTGTTGCAACACTGACAGACAAAAGGGGATTCACAATTGAAGCGCTCCTAGACTGTGGAGCAACAGGGTGCTACATCGATGAAGGCTTTGCAAAAGCCAAGTGTTTGCCAATGGAAAGACTCCCAAGTCAGGGGTGAGATGCAAGTTTGCACCCTACACACTTCAGAAATCAGTGGCAGTGGATAGCAGTTCTTGATTGTCATTGCATTCAGCCACCGGTAGTCCTGCACTGGCCTCAAGCTGCCACCTTTCTTTTTGATGAAGAAGAATTGCAATGCAATAGGAGACTTGGATGGTCAGATCTTCCCTGACTTCAGGTTTTCTTCCAAAAACTCGTCTAGCTGCTTCTGTTCCTCTAGACTGAGTGAGTATACCTTGCTTGAGAATGGTTTGGCCCCTGGCTTTAGTTCAATTGCATGATCCCACTGCTGTCATTCAGGAAGGTTATTGTCAAACCCCTCCTTTGTAAAGACCCCTCTAAACTCTTCCAGGTAGTGTGCTGGCACCATTTCTTCCACCATCCTCTTCATCTTCTCCTTCTGTGCCTCCTCTGCCAGCTTCTGTGAGTGTGTCCTGGCTATGCACCCTTCCTCCTCCTCTGCATATATCCAGGTCACAAATATATGGTCTCCCTCCTCTAGTTCTTCCTCCTCTCCTTCTAGATCATCCTCCTCTACACCTGCTTTTGACATTCCACATTCCAAGGGACATCAGGTAAATGTCATCTCTCCTGTCTTCCAGTTGACACTTGGGTTATGCTTCTGAAGCCAGTTGAAGCCAACAATGAGGTCTGTCTTTCCGGTATTGGTGACTGCAAAAGGGAAGACCTCGGAGTGGTTCTTTATCCTAACTCTGAGGGTTACTGTGTGGGTTATCGGTCCTCCTTCATTGTGGGTTCCATCCACATTGTAGACAGGTAGTGGTCTTGGGAGTCTTTCCATTGGCAAACACTTGGCTTTTGCAAAGCCTTCATCGATGTAGCACCCTCTGAAGTGTGTAGGGTGCAAACTTGCATCTCACCCCTGAGAGACCAATCTCAATATATTGTAATTATATATCTATTTTAGTATCACTCTGTGCGTTTTTAAATTCTGAATTTTTCCCACATTTATTTGTATTTTTACCCTCAATATTGAGGGAGTTATTCATTCTTTTCTATGTACACTACTTACGGGCGCTTGTCCACGCATGATGTGACATGCATGGCCAGCTCCCTGGATTGGGACCAGCAGCCTGGCTCAAACATTCAATAGGGTCAAGGGCCGGTTGCAGGGTATATGCGGGTGAAACACAACCCGTGCATGCCTCCCTCCTCAGTTGTTGACTACACTGAGGAGGTGAGTTGTATAATATATTGTACAAGCCTTTAAGGCTAATTTCTCTCTATTCTTTTTGTAAGATAAAATAAATAGTTATATTTTCCGAATATACATGAAGTTGTTGACTACACTGAGGAGATAAAATAAATAGATTGCCTATAAATTCTTCAAACCTACTGCAATTTGCTCATGATCTCATCAAAGTGATCCACAAACTATACCATGCATGCATCTTCACTAATCTGGACATTAGATGGGGATACAATAATGTCCAAGTCAAGGAAGGAGATGAACACAGAGCGGCCTTCATCACCAACTGAGGCCTTTTTGAACCACTGGTCATGTTCTTTGGATTAACCAACTCCCCTGCAACATTCCAGACAATGATGAATGACATCTTCCATGAATTGATCAATGAAGGATGTGTCAGCACCTATATAGATGACATCATGATCTACTTGACAGACTTAAAAGAGCACAGAAGGACTGTCAAGTGGGTCTTGGCCTTGCTACAAGAACACAATCTATATCTCAAACCAGAGAAATGCAAGTTTGAGAAGGAGAAGATGGAATATCTGGGATTGGTGGTGAGTGAAGGGAAGGTGGAGATGGACCCAGTGAAGGTGGAAGGAGTGAGCAGATGGCCAGTCCCCAGGACAAAGAATGGACTGCAGCAATTCTTGGGTTTTGTTAATTTCTATCGTCGCTTCATCCAAGGCTTTGCAAGCATTGCCAAACCACTACATGAACTAACAGGGAACAAGCCATGGAACTTGGGAGCCAAACAGTTGATAAGCTTCCAACTCCTCAAGGCAGCAGGAATAGCAGCACCAATCCTAGCCTTCTCAACAGATGAGGACCTGTTCTGAGTGGAAGCAGACAGTTCAGACTTCACCAGTGGTGCAATCCTGTCACAAATGTAACAGGGAATCTGGAAATCGGTGGCCTACATGTCCAAAGCACTCAATGATGTGGAGAGGAATTATGATATACATGATAAGGAGATGCTAGCCATCATGCGGGCATTGGCAGAGTGGAGGCACTATCTGCAAGGGACAATGCAGCCATTTGAGATATGGATGGACTACAAGAACCTAGAATACTTCATGACAGCAAGAAAGCTAAACTGCTGCCAGGCCAGATGGTCCCTTGAATTGGCAGATTATGATTTTATCCTAAAGCATCGATCAGGCCAACTCAACAAGAAGGCTGACCTCCTCTCGAGACAGGAAGACCATAAACAGGGAGTAGAAGGAGATAATACTGGAGTGATGGTGTTGAAGAAAGAGTTCTTCCGAGCATAAGGGGAGAGCTTAGAGGAGAGGAGGAAGACCTGATGAAAAGAATCAGAAAAGCAAAGAATATAGAGAGCAAAGTCAGAGAGAGGGTGGAGAGTGGAGAAAAGCATTGGAAGGAAGAAGAGGGGATCATAACGTGGGAAGGATGGATATACATACCAAAGAACAGGAAGCTTCGGGAGGAAATCATTCATCTACACCATGACACACCCACCACAGGACACCCTAGGAGGTTCAAGACAACAGAGCTCATCCTCAGGAACTACTGGTGGCCAAGGATACATGGAGATGTAAGAACATATGTGGATGGGTATAGTAGGTGTCAAAAACAAAGATGTTCCCAGCAAAACCAAGGGGGACTCTAGCTCCAAATGCAATACCAACAAGGATTTGGCAGTACATATCGGTGGACCTCATCACCCAATTACCACAAAGCCTAGGATATGATGCAATTATCGTGGTGGTGGATAGACTGTCCAAATGAATTAGATTGGCACCGACAAATGGAGAGCTCACATCAGAAGGGATTGCAAGGATCTTCAGAGACATGGTGTGGAGAGACTTTGGACTCCCAGAAGTGGTGATTAGTGACAGGGGCTCTCAATTCATCTTGAAGTTCACAAGAGACCTATACCAGCTGCTAGGGATAAAGATGAACCCTTCGACTCCCTATCATCCCCAGACAGATGGACAAACAGAATGCATCAACCAAGAGGTAGAGCAGTATTTACGGCTGTTTGTCAACCATTGGCAGGATGACTGGGTGGAATGGTTGCCATTGGCAGAGCTCAGCTGGTGTCTACTTCTTCTTAGACTGTTGAAGCTTAATCAATAAAGGAATAAAACAAAAAGAAAAGAAAAGCTCTCCTTGGCCCACCACCCTTAGTCACTCCACTTGGCCCTGCTGCTGGACTCCTACCTTTCTTGCACATATGGGTCCCAAGTTCTCGGGAGCCCCCATGTTTTCTATACCCTCATCGCTGGGTGTCCCTCCCTGCTCCG
>QLPG01000590.1:3620-19232 GCA_003314385.1 Gomphus sp. MG54 | reverse complement strand
AGATGAGTCAGCGTGGCGCGACGCTAGGCGACTTCACTTAGGCTAAAAATATTGGCCACAGCTGAATAGTTGTAGCTCTGCAATAAAGAGAAGCAAAAAAGCTGGCGGAAAATTCTATGTTACATTATGGACCGTCTCCAAAGAGAGGGGAATTAGAACAAAGCGTAGACCTCAATTGATATCAGCTTTGCTCGTGAAAAAAGATGTCAAGGCAGATATATCCTTCAAATTAAATTTCTTGAGAGCAGGAGTAGAAAAGGAAGCTGACAGTGTGGGAAGGGAACTAGTGCTAGAGTGCGGATATAATAAGAAAACAGTTTTGAAGTCGAGATATCAGTAGATACACACTATTGCGGAAAACTTTCGGAGATATATCTAAAACGTTGTAACGCAGTGAATCAAAAATATAAGACAAAAAGGCACTTATACGATTCAATTAGACTAACTGCAATCTTTTCTTCTTCTTCATAGAGTAATTACTAATTTAAAGGGACCTGGATTTTCAAAAAACCGACATAAATGATCTGACGTGAGTATACCGCGAGATATATTCGAGGACTCACTTAAGCCACTGCAGCAATCTGGGGGCCTAGTCATAAATCGTGGGGAAAATGTTATTTTTCCCGGGGTTTGCCCTGTTTATTGTGCAGCAGGGTAGGTATTTCATTGTTTTTTGACAATAGCTTTCATATAAAGTTCGTGGCCTCACTTGTAGTCGACCAGGAATCTCGGCTCTTCAACGAGGTTCAACAAGGGAAAGTACTTTTTTGTTCCATCGACGTCCATTGGTTCTGAAGGGGCCCAGACACCATCGCTATCTTTGAGACCAAAGTATATTCGGAAGAGATCTGGTTTATGCCTTCACTGCTTGGCCATTGACATCCTTGACACGCGGTTCTGGCACCGTTCATGGCGGCTTGTGAAGATTTTTCTTAACCCCATGGCTCAGCTGATGGATATTCCAAGCGATATATCTTCGAATTTCTTCTGCTCAAGGCGTTCATTGTATCAATCAATACTGGTGACATCTTGCCTCTCGCGCAATCATTTTGACTCCTGGATGTACACTCCTCCATATAATTATGGTTACAAAGGGCCACGCTTGTGATTTCCTGTAAAATAGTAGTATATGAGTATTACATACAATTATAATAGCTATTGAGGCCAATACTTGTAGCGGTTATGCGCAATAGCTAGATACAGAAGAACTTAGTGAACGGGCGGTTCACTGATATGTATTACTACTATACCTAGATACAGAAGAACTACAATATCATTAGTATCTTTGTATCTAGGCGTGCAAACGGAATACGCACCTCAGTGAACGGGCGGTTCACTGAGGGGCAGCTTTCTAGTGATTCAAAATATATATACGGTCCCGGTCGAACATGACCGGCACCTCCATTCCTTACAGCGTTCGGTGCTTACATATCTCAGTTCCAACACCCCCCCTTAAGCAGAACGCATCCTGACCATCGCGTTCAGATGTATCACTTTGTGTCGAGGGAGGGCCTTCGTAAACATATCCGCCGCCATATCGTCCGTCGGTACGTAGTCGACGTGAATCAGTCTTTCGCGTACAGCTTGGCATATAAAATGGTAGCAGATATCGATATGTTTTGTCCGGGGATGGTACTCATCATTCTCGGTAATGGAGATGGCGGAGACATTGTCAAGGTGGATGGTGACAGGTTTTCTAAGTGGTCGAGCAATTTCTGCAATGAACATTCGGATCCAGAGTGCTTTCTTCACAGCGTGAGTTGCCGCGATATACTCAGCTTCAGTGGTTGATAGCACAACAATAGGTTGCTTTTTCGAGCTCCAGGAAATGGCTCCTCCGTCGATCGTGAACATGTATCTGGACACCAAGTGTTTATGTTCCTGTGAGGCCCAGTCTGCATCCGAGAACACTTTGACTCCCTTCCACATTCCTCCAATGACAAGGCAGGTATCCTTCATTCCCTTAAGATAGCGAAAAACTCTCTTAACCGCTTCCCAGTGTGCTCTCCCTGGGTTTTGCATGAATTGTGCCAGGAAAGAGATGGTGAAAGCGATGTCTGGGCACATGCCTAGCATTGCGTACATGAGGGATCTGATAGCCTCTCTGTAGGGTACATTTTGCATCTCATCAAACTGGCAAGGGGTGGAGGGGGATTGGGACAGTGATAGTTTATGGTGGGGGTCAAGTGGTGTGCTGAGCAGGTTAGCATCCTGTAAATTAAACCTCTCGAGTATTTTCTTGATATACATGTGTTGTGTCAAGTCCACGTACCGAGACCCATCTGCCGGCAGTGCCGAACGAGCAATCATCCTATATCCACGACCAAGTGCCTGCGTCGCCTGCATAGCACTTGGTGCACCGGTCCTGGCTCGACACATCTGCCATCCGCACTCCTCGGTCCATTTCACCTCAGGACTTCCTGTCCTTGTACTATCCTCGGTTACCAGCCTTGTCTTATAGTCTGGCACCTCCTATTGTCCTATCTTCAGGCACATTCTATTATCCTGTCTTTTATTGTTCTATCCCCGCTTTGCATTCCTTGTTCTAATTTTGTTCATTGTGGACAATGACCACATGCTCTGCATACCTTATTGTCCCACATTTCTTATTCCACATGTCATTTCTTAACCTATATAAGTAGGACATGGATGTACATACTTCCTCATTCTGGGTATCGACTAGGCTTAGGCCCTTCTACCTTCTTCTCTTCTATTAAGTCCTCGCCTCGGGCCAGCATCCTCAGCATCCCCCCGAGTATCTGTCTGTTGCAAATACAGTGGCACGCATGGCAAGTAGGGCGCAATGCACGAGTACGTTGAAGCCAACACCACTACTCTTGGCCTGCAGGACTTGGCCATAGTCCACCCGACCTTTCGACAACACCCCTTGGCAGTACCGAAGTCCGTCAGTATCCAACGCTTGACATGTTGAGAGAATGAGATTGTGTGCATCTCACGGTTCTGCTTCACCTCTATTCTCAATAGCCAGCTCAAATCCCTGAGATCCTTAAATTTGAGAATGGTGCACAATTCATCCTTGAATGTGCAGATCATGACCTTGGAGCTGCCGGCCATGGTGAGGTCATTGATGTCTACAGCAATGATGAAAGTGTCCTGGCTGGCATATCTGTAGAATATGGTATGTTCGACTTCGCAACATGTGAATCCAAACCTATACATAATGCCACACAGCATATTGTACCATTCCCTTCCTGACTGTTTAAGGCCATAGATCACGCAGTTGAGGCGGCAAATGTGATGTTCCTGTCCAGGAGCTTTGTAGCCTTTGGCCTTGTTAAGTCCGTGTTTCAGGCGCTTAGCTAGTACTTCCGAAGGGGTTATCTGGGTTAGCGCGAAGGTCCGTAATGGGGCCGAGGACCGAGGCGGAAGTTGGATGGACTACGGACGGGGGACGGAGGCGCCGGGAACTCAGGGTAGGTCACAGAATGGTTCAATCTGGTCACTGAGGTGTTCGAGGTCAAAGGGACTTGGCTTCAACTTATGTGTTGCACCCTCCTCGATCGTCTGTCCCTAATTTCGGAAAGGAGGCAGGAGTTTACCGGAAATGAATCGGAAACTGGTGGGAGACTAAATCGATATTCGTACTAGCGAACAGTCTAGTCGACTGGAAGACTATATACATGTGACTATCTTTGTACTATCTTTTGCCGGTCATAAAACAAGGGAAAAGGAAGTACAAGGGGTCAATATAAAAGAGAGAACAAGGGAGTGAGGTACGCAATAGTCCTGCGCGTCGGCTATCAAGGTAACGGATCTTTGACTTTCGGAGTCTTTGGAGGGTTGGAATTGCAGATCCTTGGAAAGTATGTCGGACATCTGGAAATCGGTTGTTCAGGCTTTGGTCGATCGGAAAGGTCCCGGAAATGGTGCGGGTGGTTGTGGGGGTTAATGTGGGTTTGTTTGGCTGCATGGGCCATAACAGGCCTGGTGCATGTAGACCATCTCGGTAATCGGGGCATTGAGGTATGCACCATCGATGTTAGTCTGCTCAAGTTCCCAGTCGTTCCTGACTGCTATGGTGGCAATGATATGGATGGCAGAAAGTTTGGCAGTGGGAGAAAACATCTCGTTGTAGTCTATCCCTTCTGTTTGGGAAAAGCCTTGTGCAACCAGCCTGGTCTTGTAGGCTACAATGTTACCGTTCACGTCATGTTTGTAGCGGAAAACAAGCCTGCTACCAATGATGTTGGCACTGTCTGGGGGTTCTATGAGGTCCCACATGCATAGCGATACAAGTAGGGTAAGGGTAGATGGGCTAAGGAAGGGCTGTCCTACAAGTCCAGTGAAAAGGGATTGCCAGAAGAGTATGGGAAGTTTGGCTAGCCAGTTGGTGTTAAAAACTCCAAGGGTGCTGAACAAGGGTAGCAGATTTAACTGTTTGCCTTGAGCAAAGGTGGTAGCTCATTGCAAACAGATGGGATATTACAAAGAAAGTGTGACTAATGTGACACAGCAATGTATGCGGTTGAATTATTCCAACACACCTCCTCGAGCAGCATCAACTCTGCATCTACCTCCTGAAATCCAAACTCCTTAACATCCATCCCAAATCCCCAAGTCCTATGATGAGCCAGTGTGGGGGGGGTAGGTCCACTACAAGTTCTGTTGTATGCATGTATCTAGGGTTTGATTGATAGAGTAGGATGGAAATCTTCCTGGTGAATGTGTGAAGAGATGACCGATACATCCTCCACAACTAATCTATATGAAAACAACCTCTGTCTCCTTCCACCATTCATGCCAGTAGGTACTTGTCAGTTTCAAGAGCTGAGTTGTAACAGCATGATCCAAGTTGGGAATGATGTTGACACAAAATTTTGTTTGACAAAAAAAGGTCAAATCACGAAATTTTTATTTGATATGAAAAGTCAAACCATGTAATGAGAGTTGCAATGATATCAGGAATGAGCAGTAAATTCCACAAAGTGCAACAACACGTAAAGGGTGCTGGCATAGGTTCAATGGTCCCTATCAGTACATGCGGTGGTTAACGGGAGCAACCCGTGATCTGTTTGTGTTGAAATCTCCAAGTGCGCTGAACAAGGGTCGTAGATTAAACTGTTTGGCCTGAGCAAGGATGGTGGCTCATTGCAAACAGATGGGGATATTACAAAGAAAGTGTGACTAATGTGACACAGCAATGCATGCCGGTCAAATTATTCCAACATGTGGGTACAAAGGACACATGTTAGCTCAGTGTAGGAAGTACAGTATAGCAAAGACTGAAGCATGCAAATGCAAAGGCACTCAACTAGCAAATACTGCATCTAATCCCACAACTAACTCACCATTGACCACCAAAAGCACAGCCCCTGTGAGGACTCTGACCCTACCAGAGTTTGCAGGGAATGCAAGTCAATGTTCCTCTCAACCCACTCCTACCTCATGGAATGCTCACCTGTGGAATGCAGACACAGGTGCCACATCTTATATTGTAAGGGCAACCACAGTGGCACCTGAGAGCTGTCACACAGTGCCTAGCAATGGGTAAATTCTTAAGTTCAGTTACCTATCTATGTACATGAAGAAAGGGGACTTCACCTAGGAATGGGGGAATTCCTGAGAGGAAAACCCAAGGCCCCTTGCCAGTGAGTCCTACACTCTATATATCCTGTGCCCATGCACTGCTTCTCCATCATACCCTACCTTTCCTTTGGGTCTGTGTGAAAGGCAACAAATTCCCACAGTAATGTGCTCTTCCAACTGGGCCAACAGGCCACTATGCCAGGTTATCTGGCATTAGTCTGTGGGCACTATTTAAACAGCAACTTGTTACATGTATTCACCAACCATTGCAATGGTATGTAACAGTCTGGCAGTATGATCTCCCAAATGTCTGTAGGCCTGATCCTGGGAGTTGAGTTCGAGGTATCAGGTTGTCAGCTCAGCATACAATGGAAAGGTTGGTCTGTTGTTGAACCTTAGGGAAAGGCTTCTCAAGTTCTCCCAGCACTCAGGTCATCAACTGCCTCAGCCAATGTTCTCAAGTCTCCTCATCTCACTCTCTAACCCTCTCTCCCACAGGTATGTCTCTCATTATCTGTAGGTCCCAAAGATGGTGAGGTTGTCATGCTACTGGGATGAGATCTTAGCTGGCTGTGTTAGCCTGTTGACTGAGTAGTTGGTGCTTGGCTTAGAGAAAAGGATGGATCATCCCCTGACACTGTTAAATCCACATGTCGGTGCTTAGCTAGGGGCTTCTGGAAGGGTTTCCAGAGGGTTCCAAATGGTTTCTGAAGGAGGGTTTGTACTCCATAGACGGAGGGACTAAGGGTTGTGGATTCATGGTTTGGAATCGGAATGGGGACGGAAAGATGGAAGTGCCAGGGGTCTTAGGACTGTTCACAGTATAGAGCAGTACAAGTGGTTCGAGGTCGCAGGGACTTGGCTTCAACTTATGTGTTGTGCCCTCCTCGATTGTCTGTCTCTAATTTCGGAAAGTTGGAAAGTTTACTGGAACTGAATTGGAAACTACGATGCAGAATTAAGTTGATATTTGTACTGGCAAATAGTCCACTTGACTGGTGACTTATATACATGTATCTAGTCTTGTACTATCTTTTGCCAAGTAAAGACAAGGGGGGGAAGAGAGTACAAGGGGTAATATAACACAAAGAACAAGGGAGTAAGGTATGTGATGATCCTTCACATTGTTTATCAAAGGAGTGGAACCTTGACTTTGGAATCTTTGGAGGTTTGGAAACATGGAACCTGGGATTGATGCATCAGAATCCAGAAAGCGGTTATTCGGGCTTTGAGCAGTCAGAAAGGTCTCGGAAATGGTGCAGGTTTTTGTGGAGTTTAATGTGGTTTATTTGGTGGCATAGGCCATAACAGACACATATGATGCCCCATTGATATTGGCTTTGATATTATACACCTATCCACATACCAATTCATCTTGCAGACAATACACTGGTCTGTTCAAAAGGTGTTGGAAATGCAGTGTTTAATCCAATTATATCAGGAATGGGGGTGAGGCCTGTAGAATTCACTTGAGTACTATACATCCCCAAACTGTAGAACAATCTACTTGCAGTATTGTTAAATCCATGTGTCAGGTGCTTAATCAGATACTACTGGAAGGGTTTCCAGAGGTTTCCAAAGGATTCAATGAGGGGGGTTGATGTTCCAAGGACATAGAGGGTCAAGTTTGGATTTGTGGACCAAAAGGTGGAGGTGGATGGGAAGCACTGGAGACTTAAGGATGGCCGGTATTTAGGTAGATGTGACTAGTTACGTGAGTGTTTGAGGTCAAAGGGACTTGGCTTCAACTTATGTGTTGCACCCTCCCCTCCTTGATCGTCTGTCCCTAATTTTGGAAAGTTGGAAAGTTAACTGGAACTGAATCGGAACTTAGGACACAGACTAAGTCAATATTCATACTGGCAAATGGTCCAGTCAACTGGGGGTTATATACATGTAGCTACTTCCTTGTACTATCTATTGCCAAATATAAGACAAGGGAATGAGGAAGTACAAGGGGTTAATAGAAAGGAGAAACAAGGGAGTGAGGTAAGCGGTGGTCCTGCGTGTCATTTATCAAGGAGCAGAACCTTGGCCATGGACTCGCAGGGGGTTCGGGATTGCAGAACTTTGGAATATTGTAGCAGGATTGTAGATGGAAATTGTTTCAGGCTTTTACCATTGGAAAAATCCCAGGAAGGGTACAGGTGGTTGTTGTCAAGCTTTGGGTATTGATGGACTTTGGTACTGCTGAGGGGTACTATTGAAATGTCAGGCAGACTATGGCCAAGTCCTGCAGGCCAAGAGTAGTGGCATTGGCTTCAACATACTTGTGCATTGTGCCCTACTTGCCGTGTGTGCCACCAATTTTCAACAGACAGATACTTGGGAGGATGCTGATGATGCCGGCCCAAGTTGAGGACTTAACAGAGGGGAAGAAGGTAGAAGGGCCTAAGCCTAGTCGATACCCAGAATGAGGAAATATGTACATGCATGTCCTACTTATATAGGTTAAGAAGCGACATGTGGAATAAGGAATGTGGAATAACAAGGTATGCAGAGCATGCGGTTATTGTCCACAATGAGTAAAATTAGAACAAGGAATGTAAACCGGGATAAAACAATAAACAATAGGATAATAGGGAATGGGTCAAGGACAGGACAATAGAGAGTGGATGACTATAAAACAAGGGCTGCACATGAAGATAGAACAAGGACAGGAAATCCCGAGGTGAAGCAGATTGAGAAACAGGCAAATGGTGTGGTAGAACATGCCAAGCCTAGAACGGCATACCAAGTGATGTGCATGTGGTGTGGACACTTGTACGTAGACGTAGAATGGCTGCTCGGTTGGCACTGCCAAATAACCAGAACCTCGGTATGTGTACTTGACAGTTGTGGGGGCTAATGTGTGTTTGTTGGGAGCACAGGCCATGACAAGTATTGTATTTAAGCCACCAACATGGCATTGATGTTCATATCTCTTTGTCTGACCATACTATGGTATTCTCCCTCAATGGTGAAAAACTATCTGTAGCTCCCATAAATCACAATAATTCAGGATTCCTAGCTGGATCTACCAAGATATTAACAGCATATACACACCACTCAATGTCCACACTCCCAGCTGACCCTACTCTCTGGCACAATGGTTATGATGTCATAAATAAGATCATCAATGATAATCTGTAACAGGGATGCATGTTAATTTATGTACAAAGCCATATTTTATATGTGAACCATGCTTTGCTGGTAAAATAAATACTCACCCATTTCCCACATCATCCAGTCATAGTACTAGCACTCTCAATCTCATACACACCAATCTCCATGGACTTTCAAAACAAAACACACTCTGGCTACAGGTACTGGACTATATTCATTGATGACATACCTGCTATCATGTTAAATACTTCCTGCACAACAAAGACCAAGCTTTTGAAGCTTTCAAACTATTCAAAGTAAAGTCTGAGAACCACTGGGGTCTAAAAATCAAGGCCATGATTGATGATAAGGGTAGAGAGTATATGTCAAAAGGATTCTCACCTTCACAGAGCAATGTGGAATCAAATGCTTACATACAGTCCAAAACCAACCCCAGCAAAATGGGATTGCTGAGTGAGCAAACCAGACTATTGGAGAGCATGTTACCATGATGCTATATAAAGCCAGACTTCTAGGTGCAGCCATTGATGCCTACATTACAGTACAAAATAAGTGTCCCACTGATTTGATGGCAGGGAAGGTCTAATAAGACTGATAACTGACACACACAGCAACAAGTGCCTTTGGGGCTTGTCAATATGGATGCTAAAGACAAGACCCAAAGGTGTGCAATGGTGCATCGTTATGGGCGCTTAATTTAAGTGCCAGAGAACACAAATGCAAAAGAGAAAAGCACAAAAGAGAAACACAAGTGCAAGAATAAAACACACATGCAGGGGAATAAAATCATGCCCCAACACCCCCCCCCCTGATGAGTTACCACTGCAAAATTCACATATGCTTTTCAATCCCCATCAGTTTCCTACACCTCTCCACTTTAACTCGCTCCAATGGCTTGGTGAGTAGATCAGCAGCCATGTCAGTGGTGGGAATGAAGAGAGGACTGAGTGTGCCAGCTGCCACTTCATCATGAAGCCAGAAGAACCGTAAATCAAGGTATTTCATCCAACCATGGTGTTCAGGGTTGGCAACAGAGATTGCAGATTGGTTGTCAATGCAAAGGGTAGAGGGTGAATCAAATGTATACCCAAGTTCACCAAGGAACTGTCTAAACCAGACCACTTCCTTTCCAGCATGAATGGCAGCAACAAATTCTGCCTCAGTGGTGGAGAGGGCTATGTGATGGCAGAGAAGGTCTAATAAGACTGATAACTGACACACAGAGCAACAAGTGCCTTTGGGGCTTGTCAATATGGATGCTAAAGACAAGGCCCAAAGGTGCTCAATGGTGTGTCGTTATGGGCGCTTATTTTAAGCGCCAGAGAATGCACATGCAAAAGAGAAAAGCACAAAAGAGAACCAAAGATGCAAGTGCAAAACACAAATGCAGGGGCATAAAATCATGACCCAACACCCCTCTCTGATGAGTTACCACTGCAATACTCACATATGCTTTTCAATCCCCATCAGTTTCCTACACCTCTCCACTTTAACTCGCTCCAATGGCTTGGTGAGTAGATCAGCAGCCATGTCAGTGGTGGGAATGAAGAGAGGACTGAGCGTGCCAGCTGCAACTTCATCACAAAGCCAGAAGAACTGCAAATCAAGGTGTTTCATCTGACCATGGTGTTCAGGGTTTTTGGCAACAGAGATTGCAGATTGGTTGTCAATGCAAAGGGTAGAGGGTGAATCAAATGTATACCCAAGTTCACCAAGGAACTGTCTAAACCAGACCACTTCCTTTCCAGCATGAACAGCAGCAACAAATTCTGCCTCAGTGGTGGAGAGGGCTACTGTGGTTTGAAGTTTGCTAGACCAGCTGATTGCACCTGTACCCATTTTGAGGAGATACCCACTGGTAGACTTGCCATTGTCTGGGTTCCCAGCATGGTCAGCATCGGTGTAGCTTTCAAAAAGTTCACCTGATGGTGAGGGTGCATAGACAAGTTGATAATCCATGGTCCCCTTCAGATATCAAAAGAGGTGTTTGACTGCTTTCCAGTGTGCTATGCCAGGGTTCTGATTGAACCGGCACAAGACTCCAACAGCATAGGAAATGTCAGGACGAGTTGCAACTGACAGATACATCATGGAGCCAACAGCAGATGCATAAGGGATGTTCTTCATCTCAGCGATCTCCTCAGGAGTTGTAGGGGACATGGAGGATGACAATTTGAGACCTGGGTCTATGGGTGTACTGACAGGTGCACTGTCTGCAAGGTTGTAGTGATCAAGCATGTCAGAGATGTACTGATGCTGTGAGAGGCAGAGACGTTGTTGTGAGCGGTCCCAAGTGATTTCAATGCCAAGTAGGCTGGAAGTAGGGCCAAGGTCACGTAGCTTGAACCGTTTTGCAAGTTCAGTTTTCACATGGGAGATGGCAGATAAAGATTTGGAAGCAAGGGTGAGATCATCAACAAAGACAGGGACTAGGATTTTGACATTGTCTCTGAGCCAGATGTAGATGCTGGTGTCAGACTTGATGCAAGTGAAGCCTAACTCATGTAAGACGGTATCCAGCTTCTTGTTCCATACCCTGGGTGACTGTTTGAGTCCATAAAGCACCTTGAGCAGTCTCCAAACATGATCTGGTCCACCCTGGTAAAATCCCTCAGGCTGCTGAAGATAGACCTCTGTGTCAATTTCACCATTCAGGAAAGTGCTGGAAATGTCAAGGGATTCAAGTTCCAGGTCCTCAATGGCAGCAATTGCCAGAATGGCACGAAGTGCAGCAAACTTGGCAGTGGGTGCAAATGTCTCTGTGTAGTCAAGTCCAGGACGCTGACTGTACCCCTTGGCCACAAGACGAGCCTTGTAGTGCTCAATGGAACCATCAGGACGATGTTTGACGTTGAACACCCAACGAGAGCCAACAGCTTTATGACCAGCAGGGAGCTTGACCAGTTCCCAAGTGCCATTTGTCACCAATGCCTGAATCTCCTCCATAGCAGCATCAAGGTAAAGCTGACCATCAGGACGCTTCAGTGCCTCTGCAAGTGTCCTGGGCTCCATCCCACTGACTTTGAAGACATACTCCATGGCAGCAGCAGGATATGGCAACTTATCTGGATGATATGACACAGAAATGAGACCAGCTGCCTCTTCAACAGGCTCATCCTCATCCTCATCATTGGACTCAGGAGAGACATTGCGATGAATTTTGTCATGATCAATCTTCCACCACTCTCTGGGAGGGTGATGGATATGAGTGCTGCGACGCAAAGGAGGGGGATCAGGGACTGGTGCAGGAGGAGGAGGCAATGGGTCTTGTGCAGGGATTGGTGCAGGAGGTGCTGGTTGGTTGTAAGTTGTAACCACTTCTGGCATATCTTCTGAGATGTCAATAAACTGTGCAGGAGTTGGAGTAGGATGCAAACGAGGTGAAGGGGATGATCCAGGGAAGATGCGCTCATCAAATTCAGCATCATTGCTGATTAGAGTCTTGTGCATATCAGGATTCCAGAACTTCTAACCTTTGACACCAGGAGGATAACCAATGAAGACACATTTCTGAGTGTGTGACTCAAGTCCCTTGCGCTGGTCCTTCTGAACATAGACATAGGCAGTGCAGCCCCAAACACAAAGGTGTTGAACAGATGGTTTCTTGCCATACCATGCTTGGAATGGAGTGATGTCATGAAGAGAATGAGTGGGACTGCGGTTCCAGATGTGGACATAGGCTGCCAATGCTTCTCCCCAGAATGATGCAGGTAGTTTAGATTCAGCAAGCATGGTGGTAATGGCCTCAGCAGCTGTACAATTAGCACGCTCTGCAGGACTGGCACAAACAGTGTGTTGGCGTTCAATTCCATGTAGATCTGTAAAAGCCTGAAACTCCTTGGACATGTATTCCCCACCCTTGTCATCACGCAAACACTTGATCTTCAGACCAAGCTGTGTCTCTGCCCAAGCCTTGTACTGCTTAAATGCCGCAAACACCTCATCCTTAGTGTGAAGAGGGTGGAAAGAGCGAAAGCGAGTCTTGTCATGAATGAACAGAACCCAATATCTGTACCCAGAATGGGTGCGCACAGGGAGAGGTCCATGGAGATCAGTGTGGACAAGGTCGAGTGGCTTAGATACACGAGTGGATGAAGAAGGAAAGGGATTCCGATGTTGCTTCCCAGCAAGACATGGTTCGCACACAGGATCAGGGTTTTGCTTTGACTTGAGTACCAAACCGTCCACCAGATCACCCTTGACAAGGTGTTTGACACTCTCTAGGTTCATATGGGCAAGATGACAATGCCAGAGAGAGATATCCATGACACAAGTGCTGGAAAAGTTCACAGACTCAGACACTGGAATGGTAGAACCATCAAGGAGAGCAGTGTTGTGAGAGTTTACAGAGGCGGTGAAGAGAAGGTTGCCGCTCTGAGAGAATGTAATGTGATCATGGACAATGGTAACAGTGAACTGCTTTTGACAAGTGAGGTATAAGACAGAGAGCAGATTGTTGCGCAATGCAGGAACATGGAGCAATCGAGTAAACTCTAAAGTGCACTTCCGAACACCATCTACCACCAGTAAAAATTGGACAGTGCCAACTCCAGTATAATAGACAACTTGGTGGTCTGCAAGTTGAATGGGAATGACAAGTGGACGGAAATTATGTATCCAGTGTCGATGAGGGGTCATATGAGATGTAGCACCGGTGTCTGCAATCCAATCAAACTCAGCATTGAGCTGAAGCGGTGTGGAAGAGAGTGCAAAGGCAGAAAATGATGCAGCACTTGGATTTCCATCAAATTCAACATCAGGGGTCGAAAATGGAGCAGATAAGGTAGTACTGGTGTGCATAATGATGTTAGATGGTGCAGACTGCTTCTGAGAGCAATTTTGGTGCTGAAAATTTGAGTTTTCTGGTAGAAAATGATGACAGATATCCTGGGAATGTCCCTGGTGGGTGCAGAGTGCACAAAGCTTCGTTTGGGGTGTAATAGAAGTAGTAGATGAAGCAGGGAGCTGTATAGGTGAAGGAGAAATGGTAAAAGGCTCCTGGAGATGTACAAACTTGAGTTTTGACCACATCCTCACTGGATCCTCAGCAATACCCTCAAAATGAACCCTCTGCTCAAGCTGAACACCTAAGAAGATGTCTCCAGCTGCCATAGATGCATCCTCATCCCAAATGGCTGCCTTAACAGCATCAACAGGCCTGACCCTCCTCCCAATGACAATCTGCCACAATCTCTTGCTCTGCAACACAGCCCTCATCTCTCCTCTCCACTGGGGGTAGTTAGTGTTGTTGAGGGGTGTGAGATGAAAGGCAGAAGAGTCAGGATGACTGTTTGACATGGTAATGGTGTTGTGGAGTGTGGATGACTGATTGATATGATAAGGAGTCAGATGTTGATGGATAAGTCTGAAAATTTGACTGAAGGTGGATGCAACATGTATGAAGGTGTGTGCAAAGTATGGGGAAGATTGGAGGAGTGTGTGTTGTAGTGTGAGCTGGTTAAAACCCAGGGCCCATAACCTGATGGCAGGAAAGGTCTAATAAGACTGATAACTGACACACACAGCAACAAGTGCCTTTGGGGCTTGTCAATATGGATGCTAAAGACAAGACCCAAAGGTGTGCAATGGTGCGTCGTTATGGGCGCTCAATTTAAGTGCCAGAGAACGCAAATGCAAAAGAGAAAAGCGCAAAAGAGAAACACAAGTGCAAGAATCAAACACACATGCAGGGGAATAAAATCATGCCCCAACATGATTCACTGAAAGAAAAGACTCCCTATGAACTCTGGCATAAATGAACACCAGATGTATCAAACCTTCAAGTCTGTGGCTTTTCAGCCTATATCTATATCTAGAAAGAAAAACACATTGGGATAAACTCACACATGCAGAAGTGCATTTTTATTAAGTACCCAGAGGAGTTTAAAGCCTGGAAATTTCACACCCTAGCTACTAAATATGCTGAGTTCAATGAGTGCTACTTCCCTGGTTTAAAACAAGGAACTAACCACATGTCAACCTCTCAGCACCGCTCATAATGTCAGAGTGCCAGATACATATCTCAGCAATACCTGATGTCAGAAACAACAAGAGCTTCAATACTAGAGAATGGAAGAGGGAAATGAGCAATGATACTTGTTGGTGTATTGACCAGCTCAAGACTGAGCTTTAACTAATTACCTAAGAACTATACATATGGTCTGACGGAGTAGCAGAGTCCAATAACAAGTAATAGAGAAAGGAGTGAAGAAATCATGACATTACCCCCCCTTTTAAGGTCAATGTCCTCATTGATGGTGTATGCATTGATCATTGCTTGTCTACTGAGTGATCCAAAGTACCGGGTTGGAGGGGCTAGTGCTTGTTTGGTATAAGCGCTTATGTTGCTCATTCATTATCCCTCCCACTTGCGGTCTCGTCTGAAAGAGGTGGTGAGAAGAAGGTAAATGACCCCTGCACTTGTCCTAGCCATCATGCCAGCATGCACAATTGGTGGGGCATCCTTTTTGCAAGAAGAAGGTAAGGCAGGGGTCGCAGACTTGTTAGTTAGTTTTCCAGTTGTGCCGGTGTGTGTTCATTCTCCCTGGACCAAGACCCTCTGGAGCTCTCTGCTAGCCATGGATCCCCTTCTCGTTGCACCGGCATGCACAATGATTACAGGTCATTTCTTTGTCACACTGGCGTGTGCGGCAACTTGTTTTTTTTCCTTTTTTACAGGTTGTTTCGTCACCATGCTGGCATGCGTGGCAACTCCATCCTTTTTGTTACGCCTGCATCTGTGGGTTTGTGCCTGTGCTCCTGTCGTGCTTGCTGTTGCATATCGGTGCACCGCCCTCACACCTGCACCTGCACCTGCACCCACCAGTCTTGCACCATCCTCATGCCCGCTGCCCTCACACCATCCTCACATTTGCTGCCCTCACACCATCCTCATGCTGTACCTGCCCCTGCACCCCTACTCGCACCTGCCCCCACACCCCTACTCGCACCTGCCCCCAC
>QLPG01000583.1:12283-36288 GCA_003314385.1 Gomphus sp. MG54 | reverse complement strand
ACTTGAAACCAAGAAAGCTAAACCAAGAAGGAATAAGAGAGAGAAACAGAAGGGATATAAGAGAGAAAAGAAACTGAGAGGGGTATTTGGGAGATGTAGAAACGAGACCTGTAACTAGAATAGACCATTTATAACTATTGAAAGAGACCATGCAAATGCAAAGAGGATACAGGGAGCTATAATTGGGTTAATGTCATGGCCCATGCCACCAAACAAACCCACATTAATCCCCACAACCACCCACAATGTTTCTGGGACCTTTCTGAACACCCAAAGCCTGAACAACTGTTTTCCAAATTCCATTGTATCAACCTGAAGTTCCATGTTCCCAAACCTCCAAAGATTCCGAAGCCAAGGTTCCACTCCTTTGATAAACAACATGCAGGATCATTGTGTACCTTACTCCCTTGTTCTTTGTTCTGTATTGCCCCTTGTACTCTCTTCCCCCCCTTGTCTTTACTCGGCAAAAGATAGTACAAGACTAGATACATGTATATAAGACACCAGTTGACTGGACTATTTGCCAGTATGAATATCAACTTAATTCTGCATTGTAGTTTCCAATTCAGTTCTAGTAATCTTTCTAACTTTCCAAAATTAGGGACAGATGATCAAGGAGGGTGCAACACATAAGTTGAAGCCAAGTCCCTGCGACCTCAAACCACTCAAACCACCTAATACCATGAACAGTCCTAGACCCCCTGGCACTTTCCGTCTTTCTTCCCCTTTCCGATTCTGACTGTGAACTCATGACCTCTAGTCCCTCCACCTCTGGAGTATGAACCCCCCCTTAGAAACCATTTGAAACCTCTGGAAACCCTTCTGGAAGCCTCTAGCTAAGCACCAACATGCATATTTAACAGTATATTCATACTCACACTCCTGATCATCATAAAGCATGAGACCTATCACGTGTTTGCAAGCCCTACAGACAATCACCCAGGTATCTGCCCACTGTACATCTGCCCCTAAGAACTGTCTGCCTCTGGACCTAGTTTCCAGATGCCTCAGACCCCAGCACACCCTCCAGAACCTTCATCCAACTCCAGATTCTCAGACGCAGACCCACATCTTCGTTCGAACATGACCAATCCATTCCTCATGAACCACTCCCTGGCGACTCAACAATCATCACCCTCAGAGATGCAATCCAGTTCAGAACCATCCTCAGCAGTGCCATCAACCTCATTGGCACCACCCCCTTTCGCATCTCCCCCTACGTACCACCATCCTTTGCACCTCCACCTGTGGCACCACCACTCGTTGTACCACCATCTGTTGTACCACCATCTGCTACACCACCCCCCATCATCCAGCCCCATGTCACACCACCCACTGCAGTACTGCCACCTCCTGCACACCCAGGAGGGGCCCCCACCTTAGGATCCAATGTTGTGCCCGATCTCACTCAGGCCTTCATTATGCTGGCAAGCAACTTGGCCAGCCCTAGAAAAACAGCCCCCCACACCGCCAAGGTCTGGGATCCAGATACCTTTGATGGATCCAATTCAAGGAAACTACAAGCCTTCCTAGTGCAGTGTAGTCTGAACTTCCATGACTGCCCTGATACTTTTGATACCAACAGTGCCAAGGTAACCTATGTACTGTCATACCTGACCTGTACCACCCTGGACTGGTTTGAACTAGCCCTTTCCACCCCTGATGAGCCAGACTGGCTCTATGACTATGCAGAGTTCATGAATGAACTCAAAACCAACTTCGGCCCCCATGACCCAGAGAGAGAGGCCAAAGCAGACCTTGAGAACCTCCACATGCATGATAATCAGTGCATCATGAAATATGTAGTGGAATTCAATCGACTAGCCACCCATGTCTACTGGGGTGATACTACACTTTGTTACCAGTTCTACAATGGACTCCCCAGCAGGATCAAGGATGAGATCTCCAGAGTAGGAAAGCCCCACTCCCTACTCCAACTCTGCCTCCTGTCCCAATCCATCGATGCCCATTACTGAGAGTGACGATCATAAATCACCAGAGAGCCCCCCTCCACCTGGAACTTTGACTGCCCCTATGACAGAGGGAGGACCCCCATGACCATGTATTTAGCCCATGACATAGGCAATAAGATGGCCAATTCAGGCCAACCCGAGACCTTGTCCAGTGGCAGCAGGACTACCACAGATCTTTCATCCAAAATCAGAAAAGATGAAAAACTTACACTGCAAGAATAGCAACACCACTTCTGTCAGACTTTGAGTACTGATGAAGCTTTGGGATTGCCAAGGTGTTGGATGGAAGCAGCCAAGTCCTACAGGCCAGGAGTAGTGGCTTTGGCTTCAACGTACTTGTGCATTACACCCTACTCTTCCATGCATGTCACTGATTTGCAATAGACAGGATACTCAGGAGGATGCCAATGATGCCGGCCTGAGTAGAGGACTTACAAAGGAGAAGAAGGTAGAAGCACCTAAGCCTAGTCGATACCCAGAATGAGGAAATATGTACATGCATGCCCTACTTATATAGGTTTAAGGAGCAACATGTGGAATAAGGAATGTGAGGTGGCGGGGTATGCGGAGCATGTGGTTATTGTCCACAACGAGTAAAATTAGAATGAAGGGGTGCAAACAGAAATAGAACAATAAAAGATAGGATAATAGAAATGTGGCCAAGGATAAGACAATAGGGAGTGACCAACTATAAAACAATGGAGCCATGGCCAAGGATAATACAAGGACAGGAAGTCCTAAGGTGAGAAGGGTCAAAGGATGAGGAGTAGGCATGGTGGGATTAATGGATGGTGCATAGCATAGAGTATGTGAGGGGTGAGGACACAGAGTGTGGGTGGTGGATGTGCCAAGCCGAGACTGGCATACCAAGTGATATGCATGCAGTGTGGACACTTGGATGTGGACATAGGATGGCTGCTCGGTCGGCACTGCCAAATTAATGGGTCTCGGTACATATACTTGACAGCTTCAAACAAAACCTCTGCCTCTTCTGTGGTAGATTGGGCCACTCAGCCAAGGAATGCCTAAGATCCACCACCACAATCACTAAAGGGCATGCAGCCTCCATGACTGAGGAAATTGAAGAAGAGTCTGAACCATTGGACACTTTGGAAACCAAGGAATAAGAAGCAAGGCCCCCGACTCTGGCACCAGTTGTTTGCATTGAACACCAACTATACCCAGGGAGTAAAACAAACAATGCATCCAATCTTTTCAGGAATATGACCACCCATGACCAATTGTCAAAAGATTTCGACCCATTTCTTTGGAAACAACTCCGACCCGTTTCTTCAGAAACAACTCCGACCCATTTCTTCAGAAACACCTCTGACCCTCTGAACTCCATCAGAATTCTAGTTGCCAGGATACCATACGCTCACCCGCTATGATCCATGGATCGACAGGGCATTGAGTACTACTCGTTTAGATATTTGTCCTAACTGATTCTTGGTACCATGGAGCCAGCAGTTTTTACTCAGTACTCAATCTGACCCTCTGAAAAACCCCACTCAAAAAGAACCCTGACCATCATGGAATTCCATACCATACCTTAGACAAAATGGTACTATGTGTAGATTCTCTCTTAGACTAGAATATATTTTATTGACACAGTTCAAAATCGAGACTCAAAACTGCAGGACATCCTCCAAGTCCTGATGACACCACTACCATCTAAGCAACCATCTGGCAAACAGCCACTATGACCACCACAACCACTATGGCCACCACAACCACCATGCCCAGCATGACTGCCCTGAACACCATGACCGCCATGACTCCAACCACAGGAACTAGGCAGACAATGGGATGTCTACCCTAGAAAAGGGGAAAAAATCTGGAAACAACCCCATCGGTTTAGGAATCCAAACACTTCACCCCCAAACCACCCCAATGCCATCTAAGATCACACATGGAACTCATGACCCAAATTATACAAAAAAATCTATTCACTACAAACATGGAATGTCCAGGCCCTGATTGGAACCAACCCAATCAGAACATAAAACAGTTCCCGCTTGAGCCAGCCCTGGAGGCTCATTCTCCTAACCTCCACTTCCCTGGACCTCCCATCCAACAGACCCCTCACACCAGGCATCCACCTCCCACAACTGAGTCACTTGACAGACTCACCTGAAACTCCCCCTATCCCCAAGGAATGAACACCACCTGAGGACTGAACATTGGGACCACTCTCTGCCTGATTGATCAAGGATAACAATGTATCAACAAGATTTCAAGCCAGTGTGATCTCCTCCAAATGCTGTTCCAACAACTCAACAATATGCAGAAGACAGCAGTTGAGTGCTACGAGGAGACCCTGGAGATAATTCGAGTCCACCTGGAATGTATCTAGATGGGCCAAAAATGCAGAAATCTGATCGAAAGCATCTGGACCATCTGCACCTGCCACTAGACCATTAGGAACAATGCCCCATCCAGAACGACCACAGGGGAGGTTTCTGGATAATAATGGGTCTAGGAACTGCCCCTGCACTACAAAAGGTTAAAAGGGGGAAAAGTCACCATAAGAACCCAACAAACCAAGGGAATCACGAATTGCAATAGCACGAGCCTGCAACGCTGCCACATCACCATTAATGGCCCACAGGCATTGCAGTTCATCTTCAAGACCCCCTTCAGATTCCACCAATGATGCCCCAGAGAGGAAAAAACAAGAAAGGATTCTGAGACTTTCTAAGGGTTGAGGATCTGTGTTCTTCATTGAGGCGAACATCCCTTTTATGGCAATGGGACCATCAGCGCTTATCAATCAACAATCATCCCAGAAAACAGTTAGGAAGCTCCCATAGTCATATCCACCTTAATTACTGCCCCAATTAAGCTTATGACCTCGAGGGCTTGGTCCTAGTGGAGGGATACTGTTATGGTCCATGCCACCAAACAAACCCACATTAATCCCCACAACCACCTGCACCATTTCTGGGACCTTTCCAACCACCCAAAGCCTAAACAACTGCTTTCCAAATTCCATTGTATCAACCCGAGGTTCTGCATTCCCGAACCTCCAAAGATTCCAAAGCCAAGGTTCTGCTCCTTTGATAAACGACACACAGGATCATTGTGTACCTTACTCCCTTGTTCTTTGTTCTGTATTGCCCCTTGTACTCTCTTCCCCCTTTTGTCTTTACTTGGCAAAAGATAGTACAAGACTAGATACATGTATATAAGACACCAGTTGACTGGACTATTTGCCAGTATGAATATTGACTTAATTCTGCATCATAGTTTCTGATTCAGTTCCAGTAAACTTTCCAACTTTCCAAAATTAGGGACAGGTGATCAAGGAGGGCACAACATATAAGTTGAAGCCAAGTCCCTGTGACCTCAAACCACTCAAACCACCTAATACTGTGAACAGTCCTAGACCCCCTGGCACTTCCCATCTTTCTACCCCTTTCTGATTCTGACTGTGAACCTGCAAGCTCTAGTCCCTCCACCTCCAGAGTACAAACTTTCCCTCAGAAACCATTCGGAACCTCTAGAAACCCTTCTGGAATCCTCTAGCTAAGCACCAACACACAGATTTAACAGTTGAATAGACCATGGACCTGGCTTAATAGGGTAGGCACAATGGAATTCTGTGACAATCTTGGTTGTATTGCCAAGCTTGGTTACTAATAACCAAGATGTCTCATCATCAGTACCTTCATAACCAGCCCAACAGACCAGGTAGAGGAGGTTACAGTCTCTTTGGCATTGGTCAACCTTTGAATCAAGGATTTTGGCTATCTCATACTCGATTTTGCCATTTTGCCATCGATTTCTATGGGAGGAGGCAGAAGCTGGACTTGGTTTGGTATAGAGTTGGGAGTCACAGGTTTGAGTATTGAGACATGGAAGACCAGATGCACTGCCTGGATAGTGTTGGGCAAATGAAGAGTGTAAGAGTGAGCAAGCAATTGATTATCTTGAAGGGGCTGAGAAACTTCTCTGCCAGCTTCTTGGAGGGCTGAGTGGTGCTGAAGAATTCTGCTTTGACAAACACAGTTGATCCATGCAAATTTGGGAGTCTGCCAAGATTTGATACCATTAGGGAATGGCACGGGTCACCCACAGGTCAAATGTGGGTGACCCGCACCCGACCCATGGGAAGCCCGAACCCGTCAACCCATGGGTTTTTTCCCACGGGTCGACGGGTGTCGGGTGCATGGCGCACCCGCACGCCTGTGGCACGTTCGTGTCATACGTCGTGTTCATGCCGACATGAACACGCTGTATGTGCACGCGCCAACACAAATGCGCAGTACGCGCATGTGTCGACACGAACGAGCGGTACGCACATGCGCCGACTCTGCTTTGCCTCTCTGCCGATGTTGTCTTCACCACTAATTAGTGAAACTCATAACAACAACAGGTCGATCCCTGACAATATCACCTGTTAAAGCCGTATACTAAAAGCTTCAAGTGAAGGAATATCGACCGGGGTAACGTGTCAAGGTGAGGTTATTTCTCTGACCCACAGGTAGTAGACAGCACGTACTGATGGTCCTCAAGAAAAAAACAGCACGGAACACCAATTGAAACACTCATCTCACTCATATAAGCTCTAATAATACCTTCCAAGAGGTTATTACCTCGTGTAGCCATCACCATTCATCCCTAGCAATGCACAATAGTAATCATTCCCTTATGCAGTCGTCGTCTTCGTCGGCATCTACTGTGAATCGGTATACGAAGCTTGAACTACTGTTGTCCTTGTTCTTTCTCAAGCATCATGTTTCAGCAAGTTTTTTAGTGAGTACTCGATTCATTTCGAATACTTTGTGCCCTCCATGTCCAACTTCTCCTTTGAGGTTGAGTGCCGTAGCCCTGCACGACCTTGAATACTACAGCACGGCAATATAACCACAAGTACCAGCCATTCGCCACTCTGCACCCCACTGGTATTCTTGATGGACGAGTTGTAGACTCTGGAGGTGAATGCCAAGGTTTGTGTGCACATATACCTGCCTTTTGTTCAACATACTATTCCTGACGGTATGTTCAGACAATCTGGTAAACCACACGGATGAAGTTACATCGAGCTTAATGCATGATACCGGCAGCATTCTTTCCCAGTGTGTAGTGTGCAGTCTCTCCTGTCGGTGCCCTCGTCCCTTCTGGCTCCGAATATGAACCTTGGACCACTGGTGCCTCCTTACATTCTCTCATATATTACAAAGCAACACACTGACGACAGCTACTCCACTCCTTACAACAGTTCGTGCATTCTGCGGTTGGTTTACCCTATCAGTTCCCTTTTTTGCGAACCCGCGACAGTGGGAATACTCTAACACCATATACGCGCCGACTCAAACGCGTTCTATGCATGTACGTACAGCTCGTTGGTGTCAGGGCATGCGTGTCATACGTGTGCAGCATGTGTGTGTCGTATGCACGTGCGTGTCGTATGCGTGTGCAGTGCATGTGTGTCGTATGCATGTGCGTGTCGTACGCGCACACGTACGACAAGAGCAAGTGCCCGGTTGGGTATCGTATGTGTGTGCATGCACACGTACATGATTGACGTGCAGGGTTGGGCCAGGTCACGGGTGCTCTCCGCTTGACCCGCACCCACACCCAAGGGCACCTGACCCGGTGACCCGTGCGGATTGGCCAAACCCATGCTACTCCCTAGATACCGTGATTAAGCATGACTAATTTGCTCTTTCAGGACTTCATAAAGTTAGTTTAAATATATGGCAAATTATGCACTCAAGATGAACTGAGATCACTGTTATGAACCACGACTCAGACCATTCCCCAAACAACCTTTCTGGGGTTCCAATCAGAAACCCATGACTTCTGAACCTGACTCCTTTTCCATGACTCCAAAAATCAAGGTTCCACATGCAACAAACTTAATATTGTCACGTACCTTGTCCCCTTGTTTTTACCCCTCTATTAGCCCCTTGTATTTTCCTTCTCCCCTTGTCTTTACTCGGCACAAGATAGTACAAGGATAGATACATGTATATAAAGACACTAGTTGACTGGACTATTCACCAATACAAATATCGATTTAGTTCTGTGTCATAGTTCTTATTCAGTTCCAGTAACTTTCCAACTTTCTGAAATTAAGGACAGATGCTCAAGGAGGGCGCAACACATAAGTTAAAGCCAGTCCCTGTGACCTCAAACCACTTGAACAACTAGTCAAACTACCTAATACTGAGAACAGCCCTAGAACCCCGGCACTTTCTGACCTTCTACACTTTCCATCTGAGAACCCATGACCTCTAGTTACCCAGCCTCCAGAGTATGAGACCCCCTTCAGAAACCATTCAGAATCACCGGAAATACTTCTAGAGACATCTAGCTAAGTGCCTGACATATGGACTTAACAGTATATTCATACTCACACTCCTGATTATCATGAGAGACAAGACTGGGGCCCAATTCCTACAATGCCTCACCAGACCCTTCCTCCATTGCCTGCCTATTTCTCAGAACCTACCACCCATTGGTTCCAAACCCCCCACACCTCAGATCTCCCCAAGTAACACAACAAACCTCATTAGAGCAATTGCATTGCTGGAAAGCAACCTCTCCACCTCTAGGAAAGTGAACTTTCCCACACAAATCCGGAACCCAGACCCCTTCGATAGGTCTGACCCAAGGAAACTACAAGCCTTTCTAATACAATGCAACCTGATCTTCCAAGATTGCCCTGATGCCTTTAGTTCTGATAGCTCCAAGATAACCTATGCATTGTCATACCTGACCGGAAATGCCCTGGACTGGTTTGAGCCAGCTCTCACCACCACAATGAACCCTCCTGGCTCCATGACCATAAGGAATTTTTCTCCGAGCTGAAAACCAATTTTGGCCCCCACGAACCGGAAGGAGAGGCTGAAATTGACCTCAAGAAGCTTTGCATGCATGACAACCAGCACATCACAAACTTCCTGGTTGAATTCAATTGTCTTGCCGCCCATACCCACTGGGACAACTCTGCTCTCTGCCACCAGTTTTACAAGGGACTCCCCAGAAGAATCAAAGACAAGATATCCAGAGTAGGGAAACCTCCTTCCCTACCATAACCCTGCCTATAGTCCATTGATGCCCAATACTGGGAATAGAAATCAGAGGACACCAGGGAAACAACTCAGGCATTGGATGGCCAACACTTGCCCAAACTCAGTAGAGACAGGTGTCAGGGGACTACTGGTTTATTCCTCTTTTCCTTCCTTTTATTCCTTTTATCTCCTTCACTTCTCTTATTCCCTTGCTTATATTACTTCTTTGATCATTTCTCTATCTTCCCTTTTCATATGTTTGCTATAATCCCTTCCCTTTAATCTTCTATTGTCTTCTTTGTTGGCTGTGACAGGCTTGTTATGTCACAGTCACTGTAGCTATATAGTTGCTGCTTAGGTAAGGGGGTCCTTTGGTTGTTCTCTTCTGGACCTCCCTGCCAGGTAAGCAGCTCGCATGTATTTAGCTACATTACCTTTTATATACTTACTTCTGGACCTCCCTGCCAGTGTCTGGTAGTGCCTGTGGGTAAACTTAGGGTTCAAGTCCCTGGGTTAGGCCCTGGGTAGGTCGCAGGGCTGGGTGGTGTCCTGCTGTTGGTCTCCCAGCAGGTACTGGAATCAGTACCCGAGTAGGTTGCCCTTACAACAGGAAACTCACCTCACAGGAACAACAGCACCGTCTCAAACAGGACCTTTGTCTAGAAACAATTGAATTATAGTTTACTTGATTCTGAGAGTGAAACAGAAAATGGGGAAATGGGGTAGAAAATTTGAGTGTAATTATTATTCTAGTACATGTTTTTATTATATAGTAAACCCATCTACGCACGTCCCTTCCCAGAGACGCGTGAGAATTGACGCGTTGATCACGACGCATATGTGTTCCGGATATGGCTTACATGTGACAGCGCGTGACACAAATACGCTGTACGCAGCGAATGCGATGACTGAGATGTGGGGAAATACCCCCTTGGTTACAACACTTTGGCTTTTTTATGGCAAGGCGGGTCATGTAGCAAAGGAATGCCCTAAACCCTCCTCCACAGCTGCCATGGAACATGCCATTACAACTACAAGGAAAGTTGAGAAGACCCCAGCTCCTACCATGGGAGACATTAGGGCCATCAATGCCCCAATGGAGCTTAGGATCAATGTGTCCATGTAAGGGCAACCCTCTTACAGCCCCGAGAGATATCTCGGAGGCGAGCTAAGCAGGGGGAATCCAAAGTTATTTATTTATCTACTACCTAAATACATGTGGAGTCCTCACCTAAGCAGGGGGAATCCAAAGAGGAAAGTCTAAGGATTCCGCTGCTGGTGAGCCCCTTTTATACCCTTTATATGGGTGGTCTGTGCACTAGCTTACAAATCAATACATCGGAGTTTGTAGAGCCAATCTCCTGGCACTAAGTCCGAGGCTCGGGTATTTACTCCGAGTTCTAGTCGTCATGTGTTAAGACCTTTGCTGTCTCCACTCGGTGGTTTCTGGGCCTCTTAGCCTCGGAGTTGCTCGGAGTTTGAAGTAGGACTTCGGACCTGTATCAGGCCTCGGAGTTGGTCGGAGTTTGAAATGGAACCTCGGAGTTGGATCGGAGTTTAAAGAGGGTCGTCCCCTGACAGTCCACCCTCTCAAACCCCAATTCGCTAACTATTCAACTGACCTCCGATTCCCTGCCAGGTCACAGCCTGAAAACCCTCGCTGACTCAGGGTCAACACACTGCTTTCTTGGTTTGGGCCTGGTATTGAGACACAACCTCCAGCACCATGACATAACACCAATTCTGCTAAGACTCTTCGATGGTTCCTCCAATTCCTCAATATGCAAAACCATTGAACTTCTGATCCAGTTCCCCCAAGGGGAACAACACTCTGTAACCTTCTTTGTAACTCTGCTAGACTCAAGTTGCTCAGTAGTACTAGGACACAACTGGCTCATCTACTTCAATCCGTCAATTGACTGGGCATTGGGTAGTATATCATTCAGAACTCCACCACCATCGGACCCTGCAAAACCACCTAAACCCACAGTCCCCACATGATGCTCATCCAACCCTCTGAAGGAAATACTCATCGCACCTAAAGTTGTACTAGTCAATGCGGCAGCATTCACTTGCATCTCAAAGATGGAGGGCACCTAGACCTTCCAGCTTCTCCTTTCTGACCTGAATAGGAACAAAGACAATCCCATAGATATAACCAATGTCCCAGGTGAATACCATGAATTCAGGGATGTCTTCAGCAAAAAACAAGCCAACACCTTAGCCCTGCACAATCCCTAGGACCTAAGAATAGAGCTCAACGAGAGAACCTCTCTCCCTTTTGGCCCAATCTACTCCCTGTCCAAAAGTGAGCTAAAATCACTGTGAGAATTTATAGACGAACATGTGTCCATGGGTTTTATTCGCCCATCCCAATCGCCAGGCAGAGCACCTGTCCTATTCACCTGAAAAAAGGACAGTTCCCTCCAACTATGTGTTGACTTTAGAGGACTCAACAAAATCACAAAAAAGGACTGGTACCCATTGCCCCACATTTCTGACCTACTTGACAGACCCTGCAAGGCCAAGATCTTTACAAAAATAGCCTACTACCTTGTCCACATTCGAGAAGGTGACGAATGGAAATCCACATTCCACACCTGGTACAGATCCTTTGAATGGTGTGTTATGCCCTTTGGACTAAGCAACTCCCTGGCCACCTTCCAACACCTCATAAATGACATCTTTTCTGACCTACTCGATGTATCGGTACTGGTATACCTGGACAACATCCTGATATACTCCGACAACCTCGAAGAACATAGGAAACATATATGTGAAGTCCTGAAGTGACTTCAACAAAATCACCTCTACATCCACACAGACAAATGCCAGTTTCATGCAGACACCATAGAATACTTAGGATACATTCTATCCCTGAACGGGCTCACCATGGCTAACGACAAAATTAAAGTAATTCAGGACTAGCCCAAACCATGCAAGGTCAAGGACATCCAGTCCTTCCTTGGATTTGCAAACTTCTACAGATGCTTCATTTTCAACTACTCTGACATCACAATCCCGCTAACTGGTTTGACACAGAAAGAAATGCCATGGAACTTCACTGTCAAGTCCACGTACCGAGACCCATCTGCCGGCAGTGCTGACCGAGCAATTATTCTATATCCATGACCAAGTGCCCGCGTTGCCTGCATAACACTTGGTGCGCCGGTCCCGGCTCGGCACATTCGCCATCCGCACTCCTCGGTTCGTTTCACCTCGGGACTCCCCGTCCTTGTATTATCCTCAGACGCGACCCCATTGTTTTATATCCGACCACTCCTTATTGTCCCATTTCAAATCACGACCCTATTATATTGTCCTTCATTGTTCTATCCCCACTTTGCATTCCTTGTTCTAATTTTGTTCATTGTGGACAACAACCACATGTTCTGCATACCTTGTTGTCCCACATTCCTTATTCCACATGTCGCTTCTTAACCTATATAAGTAGGACATGCATGTACATACTTCCTCATTCTGGGTATCGACTAGGCTTAGGCCCTTCTACCTTCTTCTCTTCTGTGAAGTCCTCAACTCGGGCCGGCATCTTCAGCATCCCCCTGAGTATCTGTCTGTTGCAAATACAGTGGCACGCACGGCAAGTAGGGCGCAACGCACGAGTACGTTGAAGCCAACGCCACTACTCTTGGCCCACAGGACTTGGCCATAGTCCACCCGACCTTTCGACAACACCCTTCGGCAGTACCAAAGTCCATCAGTATCTGACTCCTGACATTCACTGAAAACTGCAGGACATCTTTTGAAACCCTCAAAAAATCCTTTATGACAGCTCCTGTGTTAATCCAATGGGTTCCTAGTTCCTGCCTCATCATCGAGACAGACACCTCCAACTATGCCCTTGCAGCCATCTTATTGACAATTTCCCCCATGGACAATGACATACATCCAATTGCCTTCCATTCTCAGACATTCTCACCCCAGAACTGAACTATGATGTATATGATAAGGAGCTGCTTGTGATCTATGAAGCCTTCAAAACCTGGTGATACTACCTAGAAGGGGCCCCCAACCCCATGGACCGGACCATAAAAACCTGGAATACTTCTTGATAATGTCAAGCGTCGGTTACTGACAGACTTCGGTACTGCCTAGGGGTATTGTCGAAAGGTCGGGCGGACTATGGCCAAGTCCTGCAGGCCAGGAGTAGTGGCATTGGCTTCAATGTACTCGTGCATTGCGCCCTACTTGCCATGCGTGCCACTGTATTTGCAACAGACAGATACTTGGGGGGATGCTGAGGATGCCAGCCCCAGTCGAGGACTTAACAGAAGAGAAGAAAGTAGAAGGGCCTAAGCCTAGTCGATACCCAGAATGAGGAAGTATGTACATCCATGTCCTACTTATATAGGTTAAGAAACGACATGTGGAATAAGGAATGTGGGACAACAAGATATGCAGAGCATGTGGTTATTGTCCACAACGAGTAAAATTAGAATAAGAAATGTAAGACGGGGATAAAACAATAAAGAACAGAATAATAGGATGTGCCCTAGGATAGGACAGTGGGAAATGCCCGATTATAAGACAAGGCTATAACCGAGGATAACACAAGGGCAGGAAGTCCCGAGGTGAGGCGGACCGAGGGGTGAGGAATAGGCATGGGATGGGAGTGAGGGGTGTGACTGATATGTGCGTCTGGCCGAGAATAACTCATTGAATGGTTCGTACTTGGTTACTAATGGAGTACTTTAGTCGGTACTGCCAAGTTATCGGATCCTTGGTATGTGTGCTTGACAGATAACCAAGCTCCTCATGCACCGGCAGGTCCATTGGTCGGAATACCTCTCACAGTTTAACATGACCATCTGCTTCCACCCTGGATGCCTCAGAGCCAAACCAGATGCACTGACTAGATGATGGGATGTCTACCCAAAGGAAGTGGGAAACAGCTATGCCACAGTCAACCCCAACAACCTTTGACCTGTATTTACCATGGAACAACTAGCCTCATCCCTGTGGGCCACATCACTGTACTTCCCCACACTCTGAGCAGTCACAATGATGGACATGGAACGGCTTCATAATGACATCCGTACAGCAACCCAGAGCGACATGGAAACATCGGGAAAGTTTGACAACCCCAATGGAAAATGGTCAGCCTCACCAGATGGCCTCCTCTTCCTTAACCAATGCATCTACATCCCCAATAGTGGAGACCTTTGCCCATGAGTCCTACAGAACAAACACAACCACCCCATTTCTGGACACTTTGGACAAAATCAAACACTAGATCTCATTAGATGGGAATACATCTGGCCCGAGCTCCGAAAAACCGTCAAATCCTACATCAAATCCTGCACAACATGCATGCGTGCCAAATCACAAAGACATCAACCATACGGCCTCTTGAAGCAGCTGCCAGTCCCCACACAACTGTGGAACTTGTCAGGCTCCAGGAATGCCAAGGAGTGGCCAAGTCCTGCAGGCCGGGAATAGTGGCATGGCTTCAATGTGCTTGTGCATTGCACCCTACTTCCCATGCATGCCACTGATTTTGGACAGAGGGATACCTGGGAGGATGCCGAGAGTGTCAGCCCAGGTAAAGGACTTTATACAGGAGAGGGGAGGACAAGAAGGCATAAACCTAGTTGATTTCCAGAACAAAGAACCATCTACATACATTGGCTACTTATATAGGCTAATAAGTAAGATGTGGAACAGAGTGGCACAAGGAATGGAGAACAATAAGGTATGAAGAATCATGTGGAGGTATTGTCCACAATGATCAAGAATAGAACAAGGAATGTGGATGATAATAGAACAATGAAATATGACTGAGAACAAAAGAGTGAGTGAGAATAGAACAATAGAGAGTGTAAGGGCAACCCTCTTTCGGAACTGGTCTCAACTGCTGGAGGCTGGAACCAGCGGGACACCACCCAGCCCTGGACGTCCTCCTAGGCCTGACTATGGGACTCGAACCCAGAGCCTACCCACAGGCTTCTCAGATCTAAGCAGGGGAAATCCGAAGTTCAATTACAGCTACTACCTAAGTACATGTAGGGCTCTCACCTAAGCAGGGGAAATCCGAAGAGGAAAGTCTAAGGATCTCCACTGCTGGTGAATCTCTTTTATACCCTTTATGTAAGTGGTCTGTGCACTAGCTTATAAATCAACATAGGCGCCTATTCCCAGTTCCAGTCATCACACTAAGATTATTCCTATCTCCTGCTCGGTGGTCCCTCGGACCTGGGTCTCCTGGCCTCGGAGTTGGGAGGAGTCTGAGATAGGACCTCGGAGTTGGGAGGAGTCCGAGATAGGACCTCAGAGTTGGGAGGAGTCTTGAGATAGGACCTCGGAGTTGGGAGGAGTCCGAGATAGGACCTCGGACTTGTTGTCAGGACTCGGAAGGGATCATCCTCTGACATCGGTGGTCTTTCGGACTTGGTCTCTTGTCCTCGGAGTTTAGGTGGAGTCTGAGATAGGACCTTGGACTTGTTGTCAGGACTCGGAGAGGGTCGTCCCCTGACAGAGAGTGACTAAACCCAAAACAATAGGGCCACTGCTGAGTGAGAATGAATGGTGAGTGTCCTGAGGGTAAATGGATAAGGAGAAGGACAGAGAATAAAGGAATGATAAAGAATAGGAGGGTGGAATAGAGATAATGAACCAAATGATGAACCGAATGTACCGAGCCAAGGCCACACACTGGTGAGGGATGATATGATAAGGGTTGGTTGGTTGGTACTGCCAAGTAAATCAGAGCATGGTATTGTGGGCTTTACAGAACTCCATTGATGGACTTCGATGGACTTTATCAAAAAACTACCCCTGTCGGCCAGTTTTGACTCCATCCTCACCATTGTAGACCATCTCACCAAACAGTTTATCTTCATTCCCACCCACGACACCATCACGGCTCCCATCCTAGCCAAGTTATTTGTACTCCACATGTTCTACAAACATGGGGTCCCATCACACGTCACTTTGGACCATGGAACAGAGTTTGTATCCTCCTTCTTCAGGTCCCTGGGGAAAGCCCTGGACATGAAACTGCACTTCACCTCTGGTTACCACCCAGAAGCCAATGGCCAGATGGAACAGATGAACCAGACCCTGGAGCAGTACCTCCGGGTCTACTGCAGTTACCAGCAGGACAACTGGGCAGACCTCCTCCCGATCGCAGAGTTTGCCTACAACAATGCTCCCAATGCCATGATCGGGATCTCTTCCTTCTTTGCCAATAAGGGTTATCACTTGGGCATCACCTTCTATCCCAAATGAGACCTAGTTTTCCCCAGGACATGTAACTTTGCAGTAAATCTGGACAAGCTACACCAGGAACTATGTGAAAACATAGCTGCTGCCCAGCAGCGATATGCCACCTCTACAGATCGACGGCATGCCTAAGTACCAGAAATCAGGATCAGGGATTGAGTCTTCCTCAAATTGGACAATATCTGGACCACAAGACCATCCCAGAAACTATCTGAGAAATACCTAGGCCCTTATAAAGTCATAGCTCAGGTAGGACCAGTGTCCTACACCCTCCATCTCCCGAAAAACATACGGTCGATTCACCCTGTCTTCCATGTGTCCATGCTGGAACTATCAACTCCCAATACCTTCCCTGGCTGCATGGTACCCCCTCAACCACCAATCAAAATTGATGGGGAACTGGAGTACAAAATAGTGGGAATCCTGGATTCAAAAATCGACCGACACCATGGCTGCCAGCTCAGATACCTAGTTAGGTGGGCCGGTTACGAAGGAATGGAAGAAGAAAACTCTTGGCTTCCCACAACAGAGTTAGCACACACGATGGAGGTAGTCTCCAACTTTCACCACATGTACCTACTCAAACCAGGCCTGTGAAAACTCTACCAGCTAGACACCATAATTTATCAAACAATAAAAACCATTTAATCATTTGAGCTAGATACCTATTAGAAGACAGGATCCTCAGACACTTCGTTATCATTAGAAGCCATGACTCCTGCTAGTGGCATGCCTGACTCAGACTCTGCCTGACCCTCAATTACCAATGACATAAGAGACGAAAGATCTGCGATCTGTGCCATCTCCTCCTGATGATTTTCTGTCATCAATGCTAGGACATCCAGGCAACCCCTGGCTACCTCCAAAGCACTCCAGGACTGGACCATGTCCTCCCAAACCCAGTCTAGAAGAGAAACAAACCTGGAATTCTGATCAAAAGTACCCAGATCCCCAGGCTTTGGCAACAGTCCACCAGGTGCACCAGCAGACACGGCTACAAGCCCCAGGTGTTGAGTTTACTGGGCTGACATCCAAGCCTCGAGGCTGTTAAGAAAAGGCTCCTACTCAAAGTGACCACAAGAGATGCTCCCAGGAGGTTGTGGGATGGGGACTTGACCGGGTCTTACAGGAAAGAAGGAGAGGTTACCAAGAAACAGGGTTATTGTCAGGCTCCAGAAATGCCGAGGAGTGGCCAAGTCCTGCAGGCTGGGAATAGTGGCATGGCTTCAACATGCTCGTGCATTGCGCCCTACTTCCCATGCGTGCCACCGATTTGGGACAGAGGGATACCCGGGAGTGTGCCGAGAGTGTCGGCCCAGGTAAAGGACTTGGGACAGGAGAAGGGAGGACAAGAAGGCATAAACCTAGTTGATTTCCAGAACAAAGAACCATCTACATACATTGGCTACTTATATAGGCTAATAAGTGAGATGTGGAACAGAGTGGCACAAGGAATGGAGAACAATAAGGTATGAAGAATCATGTGGAGGTATTGTCCACAATGATCAAGAATAGAACAAGGAATGTGGACAACAATAGAACAATGAAGTATGGCCGCAGACAAAAGAGTGAGTGAGAATAGAACAATGGGAGTGGCCAAACATAAAACAATAGAGAGTGGCTGAACATAAAACAATAGTGCCACTGCCAAGTGACAACAAAGAGTGAATGCCCTGAAGGTAAGCAGGCAAGGGGAAGGACAGGGAATAACAGAATGACAAAGGATAGAGGGGATAGGATGAGGAAAGTGAACCAAATGATGAACCGAATGTACTGGACCGAGACCATGTACTGGCGAGGGATGCCTTGTCACTGGTGTGTGGGACAGGAGAAGGACAGGGAATAACAGAATGACAAAGGATAGAGGGGATAGGATGAGGAAAGTGAACCAAATGATGAACCGAATGTACCGGACCGAGACCATGTACTGGCGAGGGATTCCTTGTCACTGGTGTGTGGGACTAAAAGGAAAGGGTTGTTTGGTCGGTACTACCGAGTGAACCAGAGCTTGGTATCCGGGGCTTGACAGTTATCCAAAGGACCTGCTCACTGAAGGAAACACCATTTCTGACAGCACAAGCCTAAAGGATCACCAGTTTTTCCTCAATATCCCTCAAAGGTTGCATGGCCCTTTCCAGGTCTGCCCGAGAAACCAACGGTGACTCCCCAACCTCATTCAGGGGAAATTGAGAGGAAGCCCCAGAACTTTCCATTTGTTGCGAATATGTGTCATCCATTGGGGAGAAGCCTGCAAGCCCTGAGGACCTCCCTTTTTATAGGCAATGGACACTGGTACCTAATGAGCTACAAGGTGCCCACACTACTCCCACAATCATGTCTGCCTTAATCACCGCTCAAATGGGCATAGGACCTCAAGGGCTTGGCCCTGATAGGGGGATGCTATTATGAACCACAACTCAGACCATTCCCCAAACAACCTTTCCACAGTTCCAATCAGAAACCCATGACTTCCCAACCCAACTCCTTTTCCATGACTCCAAAAATCAAGGCTCCACATGCAACAAACTTACAATTGTCGCATACCTTGTCCCTTTGTTTTTGCCCCTCCATTAGCCCCTTGTATTTTCCTTCTCCCCTTGTCTTTACTTGGCACAAGATAGTACAAGGATAGATACATGTATATAAAGACACTAGTCGACTGCCAGTATGAATATTGATTTAGTTCTATGTCATAGTTCTGATTCAGTTCCGGTAAATTTCTAACTTTCTGAAATTAGGGACAGAGAATTGAGGAGGGCGCAACACATAAGTTGAAGCCAGTCCCTGCGACCTTGAACGACTAGTCGAACTACCTAATACCAAGAACAGTCCTAGACCCCTGGTGCTTTCCATCCTTCTGCACTTTCTATCCGTGAACCCATGACCTTGTCAGGAGTCGGATACTGACAGACTTTGGTACTGCCGAAAGGTGTTGTCGAAAGGTTGGGCGGACTATGGCCAAGTCCTGCAGGCCAGAAGTAGTGGCGTTGGCTTCAACATACTCGTGCGTTGCGCCCTACTTGCCGTGCGTGCCACTGTATTTGCAACGGACAGATACTCAGGGGGATGCTGAAGATGCTGGCCTGAGTCGATGACTTAACAGAAGAGAAGAAGGTAGAAGGGCCTAAGCCTAGTCAATACCCAGAATGAGGAAGTATGTACATCCATGCCCTACTTATATAGGTTAAGAAGCGACATGTGGAATAAGGAATGTGGGACAACAAGGTATGCAGAGCAATGTGGTTGTTGTCCACAGCGAACAAAATTAGAACAAGGAATGCAAAACGGGGATAGAACAATAAAAGGCAATATAATAGGATCGTGACTTGAAATGGAACAATAAGGAGTGGCCGGATATAAAACAATGGGATCGCGTCCGAGGATAATACAAGGACGGGGAGTCCCGAGGTGAAAAGAGCCGGGGAGTGCAGATGGCGAATGTGCCGAGCCGGGACCGGCGCACCAAGTGTTATGCGGGCACTTGGTCGTGGATATAGAGTAATTGCTTGGTCGGCACTGCCGGCAGATGGGTCTCAGTACGTGGACTTGACAGACCTCTAGTTCCCAGGAATCTGGAGTACGAGACCCCCTTTAGAAACCAATCAGAATCACCAGAAATACTTCTAGAGGCATCTAGCTAAGCGCCTGACATGTGGACTTAACAATCACATTCAGGGTGCACAGTGAGGTTTGGGTGATGTCCCTTATTGGCAAAGAAGGGGGAGATACCTGTAGTAGTGTTAGGAGCATTGTTATAAGCAAATTTAGCTAGTAGCAATAGTTCGGACCAGTTGTCCTGCTGATAGTTGCAGTAGACTCGAAGATACTGTTCCAAGGTTTGATTTATACATTTGGTCTGGCTGTCAGCTTCTGGTGAAGTGAAAGTGTAAGTGCATGTTAAGGGCTTTACTATGTCACCTGAAGAAGTGAGAAACAAATTTGCTTCCATGGTCAGATGTTATATGATCTGGTATACCATGCTTGGAGAAGATATGAAGGACAAACAGTTTGGTCAGTTTGGCCAAAGTAATCATGTCAACCGTAGGAATGAAGATTCTTTGTTTAGTGAGTCTACAAACTATTACCAGTAGTGATGTGAGTTCTGAGGACTGAGGAAGCTGCTCAATGAAATCCATAGAAATGGAATTCCATGGGTGTTTGGGAATAGGGAGTTGTTTAGGAAGCCATAAGGTTTGTGTCCCTATGATTTTGAATACATACATGCCATGCAGGATTTACAAAATTCTATGACCAAAGTAAACAGGCCTGGCCAGGCATATTCATGGGAGACCAAGGCTAACATATTGTTTTAACCAAAGTGTCCTGAGAGAAAATGATTGTGCTTGTATTGCAGTATATATAGTCTGAGGTTGTTGGAATCGGGAATATAGATTTGAGCTTCTAGTTGAAGGAAACTGTCTGGAGTTTGCATCCATCTTGGATTTGGCATTTTGGTAGTGCTGAGATGTAGCATTTCCCTAGGGTTGGTAGGGAGAGCTGAAAGTATATTGGAGTGGAGGGTTTCTGAATTCATAATAATAATTGCTTGTAGGGTTAGTATGAGGAGTTGAGTAGCTTGAAGGGATTCCACTAATTGAGTAGTTGTAAAGATTGGCCAAAGATTTTGGGGATTGGTGGTACTGTAGTCACTACCTCTCTCTTTTAGGTAGACATCCCATCATCAAGTTAAGGTGTTGGGGTTTGTGCCAAGCTTGCCAGGACAAAAACTAATAGTGAGGTTGAATTGGAAGAGGCATTCAGACCATCAAGCCTGTCTATGTGTCAAAACTTTAGTAGTAGAGAAATATTTGAGGTTTTTATGATCAGTGACAACATCAACTAGGTCAGCAGAGCCTTCCAAGTAGTGCTGCCAGTGTTTAAACACTTTGAAATTTACTACAAGCTCCATATCATGAACATCATAATTTAGTTTGAGAGCAGTAAAAGTGTGGGAATGAGAAGCTTTTGAGGTCATTGTCAGGCACCAAGAATGCCAACGATGCATCGGCCAAGTACTATTACAATACTACTGACTTTATGATGCTGGTGAGAATTGGCCAAGTCCTGCAGACTGATCAGGGTAGCTTGGCTTCAATGTACTCATGCATTGCACCCTACTTTCCATGCATGCCATTGATTTCAGATAGAAGGGAAACTTGGGAGAGTGCTGAGAGTGTTGGCCCAAGTAAAGGACTTTAGATAGGAGGAGGGAAGACAAGAAGGCATAAGCCAAGTCAATGTTTAGAATGAGGAACTATCTACATATATCTGCTACTTATATAGGTGTCAAGTACATGTACCGAGACCCGTCCACTCAGCAATGCTGACCAAGCAACCATCCTATATTCATGACCAAGTGTCCATGCTGCATGCATAACACTTGGTACACCGGTCTTGGCTTGGTACATCCACCATCCACACTCCTTGTCCTCACCCTTTGGTCCATCTCACCTTGGGACTTCCTGTCCTTGTATTATCCTCGGTCACGACTCCATTGTTTTATACTCGGCCACTCCATATTGTCCTATCCTTGGCCACATTTCTATTATCCTATCCTTTATTGTTCTATGCCCATTTGCATTCCTTCATTCTAATTTTACTCATTGGAGACAATAACCACATGCTCTGCATACCTTGTTGTCTCACATTCCCTATTACACATGTCGCTTCTTAACCTATATAAGTAGAACATGCATGTACATATTTCCTCATTCTGGGTATTGACTAGGCTTAGGCCCTTCTACTTTCTTCTCCTCTGTTAAAGTCCTCGACTTGGGCCAGTATCACCAGCATCCTCCCGAGTACCTGTCTGTTGAAAATCGGTGGTATGCATGGCAAGTAGGGCACAATGCACGAGTACATTGAAGCCAACCCCACTACTCTTGGCCTGCAGGACTTGGCCATTGTCTGCCTGACAACCCTTGGCAGTACCAAAGTCCATCAGTACCTGAAGCTTGACAATAGGTTAAGAAGTGAGATATGGAATCAGGGTGGTGTAAGACATGGAGAAAAGAATAAGGTATGCAGAGCATGTAGGAGTATTGTCCACAATGCCCAAGAATAGAACAATGAAATGTGGCCAAGCATAAAATAATAGGAGTGTGAATGAAAATAGAATAATAGAAAATGACCAAATATAAAACAATAGGGTCATGGCCAAAAATAAGTGGATAGAAAATGTCCCAAGGTAAAATGGGAAAGGGGGAATATTGGGAATAGAAGAATAAGAAAAGGTAAAGGGAATGGGATGAAAGGAAGTGGAACAAATCATGAGCCAAATGTACCAAGCTGAGACCATATACTAGTGGGGAATGACTTGTCACTGGTGTGTGGAATTAAACAGTAAAGATCATTTGGTCAGTATGACTGAGTGAACTGAGGCTCTGTATCATGTACTTGACAGTCATAAGGCTGATGAGGTCTTAGAGTGTCAGCTTTTGCTTTACTAAAAATGTCAGTGGATTCATAATACTCTTTTGGGACATTCTCTAGGTCGACCAGGTTAAGAGGAATGGAATGAGCAGAAGAGACCTTAGCTGAATGTGCTGAAGTAGCATCAATGGCTGAGATGTCCAAGCAGAAAGCTTGTGAGCCTTTCAGTTTACAAAGGCAGCTGCATTGACTAGAGGTATTTGCGGAGCTTCCAACTTTGGAGAGGATCCAGGTTGAGGCTGTTGATCAGCAGCAGGTGCTGACTGGACTGAGGCTGTTGGGACACACCTAGAAATGTTAGCGGTATTTTGTAACATAATACTGCCCAATACCCAATCAATCAATGGATTGTAATGGGTCCAGTTGTGACCAAGTACTACCAACACAGACAAATCTAGTGACATGACATACAGATTGATGGAGTAGAGTTGTCCTGACAGAAATATAATAGACATATCTACAGATTCAGTAATACATGAATTAGTAGTTCTATCAAAAAGTTTAAGAGGAATCAGATCAATAGAAGTAGTAGGGATTTGTCAGGACCCGGTACTACCGAGGGTACTGTCGGAACCGGCCAAGTCCTGCAGGCCGGTCAGGGTGGCTCGGCTTCAACGTACTCGTGCGTTGTGCCCTGCCTCCTGTGCGTGCCACTAACTTGTAACGAGAACGGATACTCAGGCGAATGCCGAGGATGTCGGCCTGAGCAAGGACTTCTGAACAGAAGGAGGAGAGTAGGGAGGCGTAAGCCTAGTTGATACTCAGACTGAGGAACTATGTACACGTATCAACTACTTATATAGGCTGGGGGGACGGAATGTGGAATAAGGGTGGCATAAGACATGGAAAAAAGAATAAGGTATGAAGACCATGTGGAGGCATAATCCACAACGATTAGAATAGAATAATAAGAGGGTAAGATAATAGAATAAGCGGTGAGATTGTGGGAGAGAAATAGAACAATGAGGAATGGCCGAGAATAAAACAATAGGGACGTGAGTGAGTGGCAGGGAATAGTGAACGTCCCGTGGGTAAACGAGTGAGGGGGTAAGGAAGAGAGTGTAGGGTTGACAAGGAATAGGGGTTGGGGAGGAGAGTAATGAACCAGGTAATAAACCGGGTGTACTGAACCGAAACCGTACGCCGTGGAGTGATGTGAATAGGGGTCGGTTGGTTGGTACTGCCGAGTAAGTCAAAGCACGATGCACGGTCGTGACAGGATTTTATGCTCCCAAACATAAGAAGATCCAATAAAAATATGAGTAGAACCTGAATCAATTAAGCATTTAAAAGGAGTTACCAAGGAACTTGGTACTGTGTTACATCCGCATGTTGA
>QLPG01000583.1:0-12257 GCA_003314385.1 Gomphus sp. MG54 | reverse complement strand
GGGGGGGGGGGGGGTTCCAATAGGGTACCAAGGGGAAGTTTGTATTCCAAGGGTGGTGGGGATTGGGATCGGGTTGGAATTGGAATCGGAATCTGGGACAGAAGTCGGGAATGCTGGGAGTCCGGGGACTGTTCACGGTAAGGGTGGTACGAGTGGTTTGAGGTCGCAGGGACTTGGCTTCAACTTATGTGTTGCACCCTCCTCGATCGTCTGTCCCTAATTTCAGAGAGTCAGAAAGTTTACCGGAAATTAATCGGAAACTACGACGCAAATTAAGTCGATATTTGTACTAGCGAACAGTCCAGTCGACTGGGAGACTATATACATGCGACTATCCTTGTACTATCTTTGCCGGTCATAAAACAAGGAGAAAGGGAGTACAAGGGGTCAATATAAAAGAGAAAACAAGGGAGTGAGGTACGTGATGGTCCTGCATGTCGGTTATCAAAGTATTGGAACCTTGACTTTGGAGTCTTCAGAGGTTTGGAAACACGGAACCTCAGAATATATATCGGACATCTGGAAATCGGTTATTCAGTCTTTGAGCAATCAGAAAAGTCCCTGAAAAGGTGTGGGTGGTTGTGGGGGCTGGTATGGGTTTAGTGAGAGTATGGGCCATAACAGTATCCCTCCCTTAGGACCGAGCCCTCAAGGTCCTAAGCTTTATTTACGGTTGTAAGGGAAACCCTCTGGACTCCTCCGGAGTTGTCTCATGGAGAGGGCTAGACAGGAGGAATCCAAACAGGAAAATAAACCTATACATCGGAATCTGTAGGGCCAACCTCCTGGTACTAGGTCCGAAGCTTGGGCGCTTATTCCGGGTTCTAATTATTGTGCTAAAATCATTCTGGTCTCCCACCTGGTAGGTCCTAGATTCCTGACCTTCGGAGTATTTTCCATTTATCTGTCAGTCACACGGGAGGTCACGGATATCTTGGATATCATGGACACTGTGGAGATGGTGTGGTTGGTAGTGCAGATGATGGTGTGGATGATGGATACTATGGGAGTTCAGCAGATGATGGAACTTGTGGATGTTGCTTGAGTGTGAAGGTTGAGATATTCCTTTCCAGTCCTCGGATCCTTGTTTCCAATCTCAGAGTCAGAGCAGAGTTTGAAATAGGGCTTCAGATTTCGGATTCGGATTCGGATTCGGAAAGTGTCGTTCCCTGACTGTGGTAAATTGAGTGGAGTGGGAATTTCTTAGGCATTTAGAACGTAATAGGCATTTTCCAAGGGCCCATGCGCTACATATAAAAGGGGGTCTCCTACTCTTGGGGGCTCTTCTTGCTTCCCCATCTTGAGTCAACCTTGAAGCAGAGCTTTCGGACAGGCTTGGGCCCTTGAGGCTTGAGTTTGCGGAAAGAGGGTGTCGGTTAAAGGAGGAAGGGGAGAGGAAGAGGGGGCAGTCTGGAAAATTGAGGAGGCCCAGAAGGCTGAGGAAGGGAAAAAGGGAGGTCGAACAGAACAAGGCCAGGGAGAGGAGGAGAAAGGAAGAGTGAAGGAAAGCTGAGGAGGTCTGGAAAGCTGAGGGGGTCCAGGAGGCTGAGGGGGTCTGGGAAGCTAAGGGGGTCTGGGAAGCTGAGGAAACCCTGAAACTGGCAGGGATCCACAGGATGGTGGAGGAGGGTCGGAAAGTGGAGGAAAGGGGGGTTTATTGGGTGAGCCCAATCCTGCTGGACCCGATCTGGATTTGGAGGATCCTATGTGGTTTGATGCATAAGGAGTGGAAAATGTTTGTTCATGGCTCAGCCTGTAGTCTTGTTCTGGAGTTGTGAGTGTCATGTAAAGTCATTATCTATGAAATGGTCAGGGGTCCATGTTGGTCAAGGTTTCCTGAATGGAAACTTTTGGAGGGTCAGATTGAGCACTGAGTTGAAATCAATGCCAGATTCTTGGGGGGTCATAGTTGTTTCTAAGAAACGGGTCAAATTCTGCCGTGTAAGTTTTCTGTCTTTTCCGAGTTTTGGACAAAGGTCTATGGTAGCCCTGCTGCCACTGGATGGGGTCACGGGTTGGCCTGAGTTGGCCATCATATTGCCCATTAGGGGCCAAATGTGTGTTTATGGGGGTCTCAGGGTTGTGACAATTAGGAGTGTGAGTATGAATATACTGTTAAGATCTGCATATCAGGAGCTTAGCTAGGTGCCTCTAAGGTTATTTCCGATGATTCCAAGAGGTTTCTGGAAGTCCTTATTTCCTGAATGTTTGGAAACTGGAGGTTGGTTTGGATGGAAAGTGCGAAGGAGAATTAGGTCGATATTCATACTAGTGAACAGTTCAGTCGACTGGGAGACTATATACATGTGACTATCCTTGTACTATCTTTGCTGGTCATAAAACAAGGAGAAAGGGAGTACAAGGGGTCAATATAAAAGAGAAAACAAGGGAGTGAGGTACGCAATGGTCCTGCATGTCAGTTATCAAAGTATCGGAACCTTGACTTCAGAGTCTTTGGAGGTTTGGAAATGTGGAACCTCGGAATATATATCGGACATCTGGAAATCGGTTATTCAGTCTTTGAGCGATTGGAAAAGTCCCTGAAAAGCTGTAGGTGGTTGTGGGGGCTGGTATGGGTTTAGTAAGAGTATGGGCCATAACATACTGAATCAGAGGATAGGAGAATTCTTAAAGCATTGGGATTAAGAAGAGCAGAAGCATTGAGCTTAACCTCACTACTAGCACTTGCCAAGTCAACACAACTCTCAGTGTGCTTAAAGGCTGACAAGTTGCTGACTAGTTTTTTGTCTCGGGAGCCTTAGCTGATTTCTCAGCTTTGGTATCTGAGGTATAAGTCACCTTGGAAGTGGTAGTGGGAGTTGTGGTCATATTCATAGTTTCCCAAACCTTAGTGGATTTAGAGGAATTGGCAATCTTATGATTGTCAGCACCATAAAGGAGACACAAGTTATTATCAATGCATCTCTGTCATTCCTTAGAGAGGAGCTTGCCATGTTTGGTTTGGCTGAGGAGTTTTATTATCCTTGCCCTTACCCTTGGATTGGTTCAAGTTGTCTTTGTTGCTGTTATTATTATTATTATTATTGTTGTTGTTGTTGTTGCCTTGCTGGCATTTGTCCTGGTTGGACTTGTTGCCAGACTTGTTGCCAGACTTGTCTGATTTAGTATCTGTCTTTGGCTGACTACTACCCTCCTGAACCTATTGCACCTTCCTTTCCAAATACCTCATGTCTATCCATTGAATGAGATTTCACATGTTATCGAGAGTATGGGGTTTGTCAAAGTGGATGAGGCCATCATTGATGCATTTTGGCAGAGCACCATATATACCTTGCAAAGAAGAGCATTGTCATTGTAATTGTCAAGCTTCGGGTACTGATGGACTTTGGTACTGCCAAGGGGTGTTGTTGAAAGGTTTGGCGGACTATGGCCAAGTCCTGCAGGCCAAGAGTAGTGGTGTTGGCTTCAATGTACTTGTGCATTACACCCTACTTGCCATGCGTGCCACTGGTTTTGCAACAGACAGATACTCAGGAGGATGCTGATGATGCCAGCCCGAGTTGAGGACTTTACAGAGGAGAAGAAGGTAGAAGGCCCTAAGCCTAGTCGATACCCAGAATGAGGAAATATGTACATGCATGTCCTACTTATATAGGTTAAGAAGCGACATGTGGAATAAGGAATGTGAGACAACAAGGTATGCAGAGCATGTGGTTATTGTCCACAATGGATAAAATTAGAATGAAGGGATGCAAAACGGGGATAAAACAATAAGGGATAAGATAATAGAGATGTAGCCAAGGATGGGACCATAGGGAGTGGCCGAGTATAGGAAAATAGGGAGTGGCCGAGTATAAAACAATGGAGTCATGACTGGGATAATACAAGGACAGGAGGTGTCCTGAAGGGAGATGGACTGAAGGGTGAAGACAGGAAGTGTGGATGGTGGACATGCCGAGCCGAGACCGGCATATCAAGTGTTATGCATGTGGCGTGGACACTTGGTCATAGATATAGGATGGTTGTTCAGTTGGCATTGCCAAATAGATGGGTCTCGGTACATGTACTTGACAGTAATCAACAAGAGCCAAAAGCCTGTAAAATTCTACAAAAAACCTATTTGCCTTATGATTATCCTATATAGTCAACTTCTTGAGGGTGAGTTCAGCATTGGCTTGTTTGTCCTGTGAGCCAAAGTTAATTTGTAGCTCATCGATGAATAGCTCCAAGTTGCTCATCTAACAAGGTTCCATGTTGTTGGGGTTGCTGGTCAGGTAAGGCTTGAAGCATTCCAAACCTGTTCCCTTCAGGTAGGAGACCATGTAATTGACCTTCTGCCTGTTCTTGGGAAACAAATTAGGCTGCATTCAAAAATTTATTTTACAAAGAAAAATAAATCCTTTTAGTTTTTTTGGGGGTTGGTCCCATCAAAGGGATCCAGCTTGCAAATCTTGGCAGCTTGATGGTCCTGGTGGTGTTGCTGGGCCATTCTGCTGAGTTAGAGGATCACATTTAAAACATCATTATTGTTGGACAGGCCAGGAGTGTCAAGTACACGTACCGAGACCCGTCTATTTGGCATCGCCAACTGAGCAACCATCCTATATCTTCGACCAAGTGTCCATGCCGCAAGCATAACACTTGGTGCGCCGGTCTCGCCTTGGCACATCCTCCATCCACACCTTGGTCCGTTTCACCTCGGGACTTCCTGCCCTTGTGTTATCCTCGATTATACCCTTGTCTTATAATCGGGCATTTCCTATTGTCCTATCATAGGGCACATCCTATTATTCTGTTCTTTATTGTTTTATCCCCATCTTACATTTCTTATTCTAATTTTACTCGTTGTGGACAATAACCACATGCTCTGCATATCTTGTTGTCCCACATTCTTTATTCCACATGTTGTTTCTTAACCTATATAAGTAGGACATGGATGTACATACTTCCTCATTCTGGGTATCGACTAGGCTTAGGCCCTTCTACCTTCTTCTCTTCTGTTAAGTCCTCAACTTGGGCCAGCATCATCAGCATCCCCCCAAGTATCTGTCTGTTGCAAAACCAGTGGCATGCATGGCAAGTAGGGTGCAACATGCCAGTATGTTGAAGCCAACGCCACTACTCTTGGCCTGCAGGACTTGGCCATAGTCTGCCCAACCTTTGCCAACACCCCTCGGCAGTACCAAAGTCCATCAGTACCCGAAGCTTGACAAGGAGTGGCCCTGGCCTGAGGAGCTGGCCTAGCTTGTGGAACTTACCTGGCCTGCAGGGCTTGCCTGGCTCATGGAGCTTGCCTGGCCTGTAGAGGCACAGCTGTGGATTGAAGAGGCTTGGCTATGGGGGTTCAAGGAGGATTGGGCATGTTCACCTGTTGATCTTGCTGAGGCTGTCCCTTGGCCTCAGTACCCTCATGAGAGTGTACCAAACCAAGTTTGTCCTCTACCAAATGGAGTCCTTGTTGTCATTGTCATCATCAACTACCTCCTCAATAGAATGCTGTTCTAGGCTCGGCACGTTCACCACACCATTTGCCCATTCCTCGATCCACTTCACCTCGGGACTTCCTGTCCTTGTTCTATCTTCATGCGCAACCCTTGTTTTATAGTCATGCACTCTCTATTGTGCTGTCCTTGACCCATCCCCTATTATCCTATTGTTTATTGTTTTATCCTGGTTTACATTCCTTGTTCTAATTTTACTCATTGTGGACAATAACTGCATGCTCTGCATACCTTATTGTTCCACATTCCTTATTCCACATGTCGCTTCTTAACCTATATAAGTAGGACATGTATGTATATATTTCTTCATTCTGGGTATTGACTAGGCTTAGGCCCTTCTACTTTCTTCCCCTCTGTTAAAGTCCTCAACTTGGGCCAGCATCACCAGCATCCTCCTGAGTACCTGTCTGTTGCAAATTGGTGGCATGCATAGCAAGTAGGGCACAATGCATGAGTACGTTAAAGCCAACACCACTACTCTTGGCCTGCAGGACTTGGCCATAGTCTGCCCGACCTTTTGACAGCACCCCTCGGCAGTACCGAAGTCCATCAGTACCCAAAGCTTGACAAGCACCAAAAGTGCCAAGGTTGTGTGGGCCAAGTACTAATGCAAAAGCACCAACTTCATGATGCTGGCTACATATTGGCCAAGTCCAATAGACTGAGCAGATGTGGCTGGCTTCAACATACTCGTGTGTTTCCCCCTACCTTCCATGATGCCACTGATTTCAGAAAGAAGACTAACTCAGGAGAATGCTGAGAGTGTCAGCCCAAGTAAGGACTTAAGAACAGGAGGACTGAGGGTTGCAAAGTTGATATTCAGAATGAGGAATTATCTACATATATATGCTACTTATATAGGTTAAGAACTGGAGGTGGAACAGGGTAGCATAAGATATGTAAAAGGGATAAGGTATAGAAAGCATGTGGAAGCATCATTCACAATGATTGAAAATAGAACAATAGAATATGACCAAAAATAAAACAATAGAGGCATAGCTAAAAATAGAACAATAGACATATCCTGAGGAAAAGTGGATCAGGGCATAAAAGAATAAGCAAGGATAGAAAGGATGGAATAAAGGGGAATGGACTGAGTGAGGAACCAAATGTACCAAGTTGAGACTATATACTAGTGAGGAATGACTTATCACTTGTGTGTGGGATTAAATGGTGGAGATCGTTCAGCTGGTTTGACCAAGTGAACCAAAGCTTGGTGTCGTGTACTTAACCCATTTCTCCAGAGTTTTCCTATAGTTTCCTCTGTAGTGTACTTTGTTTTCATACTTTGTCATTCAACTGGCATAGCCATCCTATTGCAACGTTTCACATCATTGCATGGTTTTTGTATATAAAAAGGCCTCTGGCTCACCTGTGTAATAACAAGTTCACAAGTTAAAGTCTTAAGTCAGTCTCCAAGTCTAATTTATGACTAATTCTAGGAAGTCTAGACTCTAGTATCCAAGTACAAGTACAAGTACCAGTTCATGCTCAAGCCCATATGTGACATCTCATGGGCACAGTCACATCTTTGTCACATCACATCCTCATCACAGATGATGATATGTTCTATTTTTATATCCTCCATTACATACTGAATAGTGGCCTCATAAGTTACAGACCTTAATCCAGCTGTGCCAAAAGACTGTGCTAGACCCTGCCAGAGAAAAGGACTGGTGTATGCAGGCTTTTAGGTATTAATTACCTAGAGAAAAACTACAGTGGGAATTACAGCTGGCACCTACCATCAATGGGCATCAACTATAGCTATCAGCTGCACCTTTGGCAGTCACCAGCCATACCAGTGCCCCAGTTCTTCTCCCAACTGATCCAGAGAGTGATTCCTGATACGAGCAGAGCCCCAGAGCAATGGTACATATATATTCATAGTTAGTAGGCATAGGGAATGGCACAGAAATGGGGCCTAAGGATCCTAGGCCTAAGGATCCTCCTCTGACAGAAGGGGTGGAATGCCATAGGGGGAGGAAATAATAGATGGTGGATGATCAAGTGCTGGGGCTTAGGCTGCTGGCTTGTGACAAAGGCTTGAATAACTAGTGTCAAGTCCACAATACCAAGTCCCAATTTACTTGGCAATACCAACCTACCGACCCTCACCCATATCACTCCTCACCATCACACAGTCTCAGTTCAGCACATTTGGTACGTCATCCGGACCACCTCTCTCATCCCATCCCCTCTATACCCTTCCAATCTACCATTTCCCAGCCCTTCCCTCACCCATACACTTATTATTCCTTCAATTATTTGGTCGCAGCCCTATTGTTTTATCTTCAGCCATTCTTTCATTGTTCTATTCTCATCCACTCTCTTATTATCTTATTCTCAGCCATCTTTCATTATTTTATTCTCACCTACATTCCTTATTCTATTCTTGACTACTGTGGACAATACCACCATATGATCCTTCATACCTTATTGTTCTCCATTCCTTACGCCACCCTGTTCCACATCTTGCTTCTTAACCTATATAAGTAGCGGATGTATGTAGATAATTCTTCACTCTGAATATCAACTTGGTTCGCACCTCTTCATCCATCTCTCTCCTACCAAAAGTCCTTTCTACCAAAAGTCCTTTACTTGGGCCAACACCCTCAGCACTCTCCTGCATCACTCTTCCATCCTAAATAAGTGGCACACATGGAACAGCAGGGCACAATGCATGAGCACATTGAAGCCTAGCCATCCCAAACAGTCTACAGGACTTGACTGCCTCTTGCCCCCTTTCATTGGCATTACCAAACTGTAACAGTATATTCAGAGTGACACTGCTTTCCATGCGACCTCATTTCTTATGATTATGCCCCCAAACACTAGATCAGCAGCCCACATGGATGACAATCGGCTCACCCCCACAGTAAATCAATGAAGGGAGCGAGAAGCCTCTGGCACCCCATCCCTTCTCATTGGTTACACTTCGCCAGCAGTCAAACTGCAACACCTCGCCTCCCCCTTTGAGCAAGAACCATGCATCAAAGAGGTAGTTGATGATGAAATTGAATATGCAGACTATGATAACAATGACCAAGAAAACCATCTGGCAGAGGACGAAATTGGTTTGGTACACTATGACACAGATGCTGAAACCGAGGAATGGCCTCAGCACCACCAGCAGGCAAACACACCTGAACCTCCTCATACTCTGGTGGCCATGCCACCCCAACCTGCAGTTGCACCCTGTCAGCCCATGGTCACACCCCTGCAATCTGCAGCCGCACCCCCTCTTCCTGTGGCCATACCGCCACCAGCCAGGCAATCTCCCCAAGCCAGACCAGCTCCACAGGCCAGGCAAGCTCCACCAATTGGGCCACCTCCTAGGGCCAGGGCCCCCATAAATCTGGCCAACAATAACAACCTTATGAATGCCATTCTTGACCTTGGCAGAACCACCTGCAATCACTGACAGGATGGACAAACTGCCAGAATTCAAGATCCAGAGCCCTTCGATGGAACCAACCCAAAGAAGTTAAAGGGTTTTATCTTCCTTTGCAGAATGAACTTCTGCACCCAGCCTAACTCGTTCCCCGATGATAGGCAAAAAGTTAATTATATGGTCTCCTACCTGAACGGAATGGCTCTAGAATGTTTTGAGCCCTACCTGACAGGTAACCCCAATACAGAACCCCATTGGACCAGTAATTTGGAGCTTTCATCAATGAGTTACAGATCAATTTTGGCTCTTGGGATAAAAGAGCTGATGCCAAGATGGCTCTTGAAAAGCTAACTATGCAGGAGAACCACAAAGCCACTAGGTTTTTCATGGAATTTACAGACTAGCGGCTTTTATTGACTACAACAACAATGCCCTCCTTTACAAGGCATATATGGCACTGCCAAAGCGTATCAAAGATAGCCTCATCCATTTCGACAAACCCTGTACACTCAACGAACTCCAAAGTTGTGTTCAGAGGATTGACATGAGGTATTGGGAATGAAAGGCTGAACAATCCATGGAGGGCAGTAACAAGCCAAAAAAAGCTATGAAATCGGACAAGCCTGGCAAGAGGTCCACCTCAGACAATCGCCAGCAAAACAACAGCAATGATAACAGCAGCAAAGACACGTCCTAGAACAAGGACAGTCAAGCACTCCAGTCCACAACACCCGAGTACACTAAAACCCTCGGAAAAGATGGAAAGCTTCTCCTGACCGAACAACAAAGATGCATGGACAACAACCTATGTCTCCTCTGTGCCGCCAATAATCATAAAGTCACTGAATGCCCCAAGGCAACCAAGGCCTGCATGACTACTACTTGCGACTCTGTCTCACAGGCAGAGGACACCTTGGACATCAATGCTGAGGATTCAGCAATGGCGACTGAAGACTAGCCTGCCATTCATTAACCTCTAAGCACACTGAGAGTTGCATTGACTCGGCAGATGTTAGTAGTGAGGTGTCGATCAATGCTCCCATGCCCCCACATTTCTCCTTTAAATCTTGTCATTTCATTGGGTACCAAACATTTTTGGCCACCCACCTTGATGCGTGATTATATCAGCATCCATTCCTAGTTACCACTTTATTTTATTTAGAATCCTTTGATCAAGTACTGCTCATTTGGTTATCATTGAATACATACACATGTCTCTAGATCATCCATCAGGACAAACTCAGTCCACCATCCATCTGTCACATCACTAGATCCATTGGTCATGTCAGGCACTGGTACTGCCAACAATGTGTGGGCTGAGCATTATAGTAATAGTGCCGGCTTCATGATACTGGCAGGAAGCAGCCAAGTCCTGCAGGCTGGTTGTAGTGGCTTGGTTTTAACATGCTCGTGCGTTGCACCCTACTTTACATGCATGCCACTGATTTTATGGGCGCTTAAAATAAGCGCCAGAGAACGCACATGCAAAAGAGAAAAGTGCAAAAGAGAAACAAAGATGCAAGTGCAAAACACAAATGGAGGGGAATAAAATCATAACCCAACACCCCCCCCTGATGAGTTACCACTGCAATACTCACGTACACTTTTCAATCCCCATCAGTTTCCTACACCTCTCCACTTTAACTTGCTCCAATGGCTTAGTGAGTAGATCAGCAGCCATGTCAGTGGTGGGAATAAAGAGAGGACTGAGTGTGCCACCCACAACTTCATCACAAAGCCAGAAGAACTGAAAATCAAGGTGTTTCATCTGACCATGGTGTTCAGGGTTTTTGGCAACAGAGATTGCAGATTGGTTGTCAATTAAAAGGATAGAGGGTGAATCAAATGTATACCCAAGTTCACCAAGGAACTGCCTAAACCAGACTACTTCCTTTCCAGCATGAACAGTGGCAACAAATTGAGAGATAGAGACATTGTTGTGAGTGGTCCTGAGTGATTTCAATGCCAAGTAGGCTGGAAGTAGGGCCAAGGTCACATAGCTTGAACCGTTTTTCAAGTTCAGTCTTCACATGTGAGATGGCAGATAGAGATTTGGAAGCAAGGGTGAGATTATCAACAAAGACAGGGACTAAAATTTTGACATTGTCTCTGAGCCAGATATAGATACTAGTGTCAGACTTGATGCAAGTGAAGCCTAACTCATGTAATATGGTATCCAGCTTCCTGTTCCACACCCTGGGGGACTGTTTGAGTCCATAGAGCACCTTGAGAAGTCTCCAAACATGATCTGATCCACCCTGGTGAAATCCCTCAGGCTGCTGAAGATAGACCTCTGTGTCAATTTCACCATTCAGGAAAGCACTGGAAATGTCAAGGGATTAAAGTTCCAGGTCCTCAATGGCAGCAATTGCCAGAATGGTTTTGGAGAGGCCTTCATCAATACATTAGACATGTTCTTGTTGGTCAAGACATAATGAACAGCAATGTGGCCATTTGCTACACTTTGGGATGAAATGGTAACTGTTAAGTCTCGGTAAAGCCAATATTGTAGATGGGAGTTGGTCAAGTCCTGCAGACCATTCAAGGTGACTTGGCTTCAACCTGCTCTTGCATTGCACCCTGCTCTTCCATGTGTGCACCTAATTTGGACTAATGAAAGACCTGGGAGGGTACCGAGTGTGAAGATCAAGCCTGTACACAAGGCTTGTACACAGTATATTTCAGTTTTATCACCTCCACTCCTATCCCATTCCACTTCATCATCATACCCTTATCACTTTCTACAAACTGGAGTGGACCCGAAGTTCGTTAGGGTGGCTATGACACGTTGAGCGTGTCATTCGGTGTGGCCTGACCAAGTGGTTTCCATTTCTTCTGTCCAGGCACAGACTATAAGTAGCGGACATTGTTTACATTTTCACTTCAGTCTTCTTTTCAGTTGACTGAAGTGAGTATTAGTTCCCTCTCTCTTATTTCTATGTTAGAGACTGACTTTTACTTGTTATTGAAGTTAATCTGTGCTATATGTCAGGAGTCGGATACTGACAGACTTCGGTACTGCCGAGGGGTATTTTCAAAAGGTCGGGCGGACTATGGCCAAGTCCTGCAGGCCAAGAGTAGTGGCGTTGGCTTCAATGTACTCATGCGTTGCGCCCTACTTGCCGTGTGTGCCACTGTATTTGCAACAGACAGATACTCAGGGGGATGCTGAAGATGCCAGCCTGAGTCGAGGACTTAACAGAAGAGAAGAAGGTAGAAGGGCCTAAGCCTAGTCGATACCCAGAATGGAGAAGTATGTACATGCATGTCCTACTTATATAGGTTAAGAAGCGACATGTGGAATAAGGAATGTGGGACAACAAGGTATGCAAAGCATGTGGTTTATTGTCCACAACGAGTAAAATTAGAATAAGGGATGTAGGGTGGAAATAGAACAATAA
>QLPG01000582.1:0-19616 GCA_003314385.1 Gomphus sp. MG54 | reverse complement strand
TGTGTTGCGCCCTCCTCGATCGTCTGTCCCTAATTTCGGAGAGGAGATGGAAATTTACCAGAGTGAGTCGGAACTAGGTGGACTAAGGTGATATTCGTACTAGCGAACAGTCTAGTCGACTGGGAGACTATATACATGCGACTGTCTTGTACTATCTTTTGCCGGTAATAAAACAAGGGAAAGGAAAGTACAAGGGGGTCAATATAAAAGAGAGAACAAGGGAGCGAGGTACGCGATAGTCCTGCACGTCGGTTATCAAAGTATTGAGTCTCGGTCGGGGACGGACTCGGAGGTGGTGTCTCGGTCGCGACGGGATTGGAAGCGGACAGTGGACTCTGGGTTGGACTTGTCGGGAACGGAGATTACGGAAATGGTCCTTCGTCCTTTCGGTTGGAAAGGTCTCGGAATAAGGAGGGGAGGTTGTGGGGGTTGTTGGAGGTATGGGCTATAACAATGTGAGGATTCATTGTTGGAATAGATAAGGATGTTATCCAAATAGATAATGGTGCAATTGTTTAACAGATTGCTAAAAATGTCGTTCATGAAGTGCTGAAATGCAGCAGGGGAATTAGAGAGACCGAAAGGCATGACAAGACACTCAAAGGATCCATAATGTGTCCTACTTCCATTCATCCCCTTTGGCAATTCAAATGAGATGATAGGCATGTCTGAGGGCAATTTTAGTGTATATATGAGCTTTCTTGGGGGTGTCTAAGAGGTCAGAAATAAGGGGAAGTGGATAATGGTCCTTCTTTGTAATTCTGTTTGGACCATGAAATTCTATGCAGAGTTGCAGGGAGCCGTCCTTCTTGCATATGAATAGTACTGTGGTGCCATGTGACGAATGTGAGGGTCAAATGAAGCCCATATTGAGGTATTTGTTGATGAAATCTTGTAGTGATTGGAGTTTGGATAATGACAGGGAATAAATGGGACCAAGAGGGGGTGAAGTGCCATCCTCAAGGTTGATCTTGAGGTCATAAGGTCTATGAGGTGCTAGTGTATTACTGTGCTGTTTACTAAAGTGTCAGGAACCGTATGCCGGCATGCTGTCAAGTCCACGTACCGAGACCCATCCATTGGCATTACCAACCGAGCAACCATCCTAGTTCCACGTCCAAGTGACCACGCCGCATGCACATCACTTGGTATGCCAGTCTCAGCTCGGTACATCCACCATCCACACGCCCTCCCCTCGGTCCGTCTCACCTCAGGACTCCCTGTCCTTGTACTATCCTTGGTTACCAGCCTTGTCTTATAGTCTGGCACCTCCTATTGTCCTATCCTTGGGCACATCCTATTATTCTGTTCTTCATTGTTCTATTCCCATCTTACATTCCTTGTTCTAATTTTACTCAATGTGGACAATAACCACATGCCCTGCATACCTTATTGTTCCACATTCCTTATTCAACATGTCGCTTCTTAAACCTATATAAGTAGGGCATGCATGTACATATTTCCTCATTCTGGGTATCGACTAGGCTTAGGCCCTTCTACCTTCTTCTCTTCTGTTAAGTCCTCGACTCGGGCCGGCATCATCAGCATCCCCCCGAGTATCTGTCTGTGGCAAATACAGTGGCACGCACAGCAAGTAGGGCACAACACATGAGTACGTTGAAGCCAATGCCACTACCCTTGGCCTGCAGGACTTGGCCATAGTCCGCCTGACCTTTTCGCCAACACCCCTCGGCAGTACCGAAGTCCATCAGTAACCGATGCTTGACACATGCCTGACTATTCATTTCAGCCCACTCAGCCCAACTATGCCATCGCTTGTTTATCCAACCATATGCCCTCAGCCCATGGACTATATACACCTTGTGTATCCGTCTTGGCATCACATGCTCCTGTCAATTCACTCCACTCATTTACATCACACTCCATATGCTCGCTATTCCATTCCGTCTTCATTTATGTTTAATATCCTTTCATTTACGTTTCACTCCATTTTCATTTATTTGCAATTCCACTCAATCTCTTATATCTGATCCGCTATTACGTTCCTTAAGGTAACACCATTGGGAATTGGAGTAACATGTCACTCCCCAATGTCATGAAGGAGATCATTATTTGGGGCATAGTATTTCTGTTCTCACTTTTCACAATCCTTGGCTTTCTCATTCTATTATAGGAATATATTCGAGTCCTAGTAGATTAGAAAGTAGTATAAAGATCTTGTACTTCAGTAGTTCAGTCTTCAGTCAGATAATCAACCTTGATTTCAACTAAGGTTCTTCTGTTCATCTTCTATCTGTCTTGCCTCTACGGAATTGGGGGCCATGTGGCCTAGTGGCCACAACGCATAATGTTAAAGCCAAGCCCCATTCTGAACCTTGCCATTGCCTGTCTTTGGGAGATTAATAATATTACCATTACATCCTTTTTCTACATTGTAATAGTATTATCTGACTTCCACACTTGATCGCACATCATCTTCGCATATCACAACCATCATGAACACCCGATCCACCACTCGCAATTTACCTTTCATTGTAGAAGTCCCAAGTCAGTTGCAGGAGATTTCCTCACTTTGATGGCTGTCAGAACAACCTTCAATTCACGAAGCTGGCCTGTCAGGAGGGAACGCTCCTCCTGAACTCAAGGACGATGATGAAGAAAATTCCAATTAGCAACAACGATGACAATGAGCTAAATCCAAACCCTGTCCAAGTTGCAAATCCGAACCCCACTCATGTTTCTAATCCTAATCTGACTCTTAATTCCAATCCAACTCTTAATTCCTCTTCTAGTTCAGACAAAATGGTCAAGGCACTTGTCGATCGATTAGCCCAACAGCCCCCTAGATCTAATTCCAACCCTGGTCATCATGCCAAGGTTCGTGAGCCTGAGGTTTATGACAGTACCGACCAAGCTAAGCTTCACACATTCTTCTTACAATGCAAACTAAACTTTCGAGACTATCTGTCTGCATTCTTGACAGATGTGTCGAAGGTCCAATATGCCATCTCGTACCTCACAGGCCCCTGTCAAGCTTCGGTTACTGACGGACTTCGGTACTGCCAAGGGGTGCTGTCGAAAGGTTGGGCAGACTATGGCCAAGTCCTGCAGGCCAAGAGTAGTGGCATTGTCTTCAACATACTCGTGCATTGCACCCTACTTGCCATGCGTGCCACCGACTTGCAACAGACAGATACTCGGGAGGATGCTGGTGATGCCAGCCTGAGTCGAGGACTTTAACAGAGGGGAAGAAGGTAGAAGGGCCTAAGCCTAGTCGATACCCAGAATGAGGAAATATGTACATGCATGTCCTACTTATATAGGTTAAGAAGCGACATGTGGAATAAGGAATGTGAGACAACAAGGTATGCAGAGCATGTGGTTATTGTCCACAATGAGTAAAATTAGAATGAAGGAATGCAAATGGGCATAGAACAATAAAGGATAGGATAATAGAAACGTGGCCAAGGATAGGACAATAGGGAGTGGCTGAGTATAAAACAATGGAGTCGTGACCAAGGATAATACAAGGACAGGAAGTCCCAAGGTGAGAAGGACCGAAGGGTGAGGACAAGGGGTGTGGATGGTGGATGTACCAAGCCGAGACCAGTGTACCAAGTGTTATGCATACGGCATGGGCACTTGGTCATGGATATAGGATGGTTGCTCGGTCAGCATTGCTGAGTGGACGGTTCTTGGTACATGTACTTGACAGTATCCCCCCTCTAGTAGCTGAACCCATGAAGCTGGAAATTAATTTTTTAAGGTTCGGGACACCTATACGTGATGTCGCATTGTTTGGGAGGCTTCTGGGCTTCTCATTGGTCAACCACACCATTCTACCATCAAAAAACCACAAAACCCGAACGATGAACGCTGAAACCAGTAATAGTAAATGGGAGCTTGGGGAGGCTCTGGTCCCTAGCGGGATTGATCATCAGGGGGCCGTTCAGTTGGGACAGGAAACACAGACAGCCGTCGAGGAAGCAAGAGGAGTAGAATTGGCTGCACACCGCACAGGCCAGAGAGAGGAATCCCGGTACTTTGGGAGTCCTGAGTAATGCAGCACAGAAGAGGGGTAGGAGTGTGGAGGCGGGGTCTAGTAAGGGGCCGGATACAAGAGGACGAGGAAGGAGTGAGGGGCAGACAAGGGTACAGGTAAGTTGATTGTTTCTCCTTATTTTCTGTTTATTGATTTTCTTTGTGTAGTGCAGAAACTTGTCGACATGCAAAGGGTCGTCTTTGGCCTCTCTGCCTTCCGAGGAGGAGGGCTATCCCCCCACAAAGAGTCCACGACAGGCCCATACTATGCCATTGAGTGGGCGGACCCCTGTGGAAGTGTCGCCGGTCAGGGCATCGAAATTGGGAGTGGAGGAGCTGTTGAAGGAGCTCCTTAGAAGTAACCGGAGGATAGAGGCCACCCTCTATCTTATTCTTGAGGTGATTATGGCAGGTTTTGGGAATTCGGGAGGTGGTGAGGATTGGTTGGAGGATGGGGGGGAGAATATGGAAGCGGGTAGAGGGAAGGGGAAGCAAAGAGAGGATGCAGAAGATGTAGAAATAAACTAAAAGGATATATTATTATGTTTTTTTTTTTTGATAAATGAAAAGTAAAAGAAATAAAGGAAAAAAGAACAAGTCGAAGGTGCCAAAGTGCTCGGTGGTTCGGCTGTGTTGTATTGATGGGAGAAGAGGGTGACAGATGGACTGAGAGAGGTGTGAGGTCTTTGTGATGTCAGAATTGGAGTGTTGGGGTGTTTGCAGAAGGATTAGAGGTTAATGGTAGAATGAGGGGACATATTTGGGAGTAAGAGTGGTCATAGAATTGTGAGTGGAGTGTCAGGATCATGTAGGGGAGGGACTGAAGGAACGGAGGAAGTGAAGGACGGGACAGAGATTGATGAATGGAGGGGTTTTTCGGGAGAGGGATGTCTTTGGGAGGGGAGTTTGCGCAGTGGAAAAGGTTTCTAGCTGGTTGCCTTCCCCCTTTTAGGTAGACATCCCACCATCTACTAAAGGTGTCGGCCTCTAGCCGAGAAGAACGGAGAAGGGTTGTAAAGGCATATGATGTGCATATACAGAGTGAATGAATGGGAATGGATAGGGACAGACGGAAGAGACCTTGGCCGAACATGCTGAATGACAATGTTGACTGAGAGGTCTCAGCCAAAAACTTGCCAGCCATTCTGGTATACAAGCATGCACAAGGCAGTTGCATTGACTAGGGCTATTGGCGAAGCTTCCAGCGATAGAACAGGATCCTGGGTGAGGCTTTTGGAACAGTGGCAAATGCCACCTGGACCGAGGTCATTGGGATGCACCTAAAAACATTAGTGGCTTGATGGATTATAATACTGCCCAATACCCTGTTAATCAATGGATTATAGTGAGTGAGTGAGTTGTGCCCGAATATTGCCGACTGTTATAGCCTATGCCTTCAACAAACCCACACTAACCCCCACAACCACCTGCCTCTGTTCCAAGACCTTTCCGACCGAAAGGATGAAGGACTGTTTTCCGTGGTTCCCATCCCCGTCATGTCCGTCCGAGACACCGTGTTCCCATATCCATCTCCGTCATGACCGAGACACCATCCCCGAGTCCATTCCCAACCAAGGACTCAATACTTTGATAACCGATGTGCAGGACCATCACATACCTCACTCCCTTTTTTCTCCTTTATATTGACCCCTTGTACTCCCTTTCTCCTTGTTTTATGACCGGCAAAGATAGTACAAGGATAGTCGCATGTATATAGTCTCCCAGTCGACTGGACTGTTCACCAGTATGAATATCGACTTAGTCTACCCCCTAGTTTCCAATTCATTTCCAGTAAACTCCCATCTCCTTTCCGAAATTAGGGACAGACGATCGAGGAGGGCACAACACATAAGTTGAAGCCAAGTCCCTTCGACCTCGAACACCTCAGTGACCGGATTGAACCAATCCATGACTGACCCTAAGCTCCCGGTGCTCCCATCTCCATCCGTAGTCCATCCCTGACTTCTGTTCTCGGCCTTCGGCCCCTTCACAGACCTCTATGCTAACCCGGATCACCCTTTTGGAAGTATTAGCTAAGCACCTGACACATGGACTTAACAGTATATTCGTACTCACACTCCTGATCATCATAAGCTCAAGACCAATCACGTGTTCGCAAGCCCTACAGACAATCACCCAGGCGTCTGCCTGCCATGCTTCCGTCCCCCGAGAACTACCCATCCCTGGACCAAGTTTTCAGATGCCTCAGACCCCCATGCACCCCCCGGAACCCTCTTCAGACTCTGGATTCTCGAACATGGACTTACGCCTGCACTCAAGTATGACCAACCCGTTCCTCATGAACCCCCCAGTGACCAACCAACTATCACCCCCGGAGATGCCCTCCAGTTCAGGATCATCCTCAGCAGTACCAACCACATCCAGATCATCATCCATGGTACCCCCATCCCTCGCATCTCCCCCTTTTGTACCACTGCCATTTGCACCACCACCACGCATTGCCCCCCCACAGGCCGCACCACCATTCGTTGCACCACCCCCCGTCGTACCACCACCCGCTGCACCACCACCCGTCACCCAGCCCCATCCTATACCACCCGCCGCAGCACCACCCCCTCCACTACCAGGAGGAGCGCCCGTTATAGGGCCAAACAATGTGCCCGACCTCACCCAGGCCATCGCTATGTTAGCAAGTAATCTGGCCTCCCCTAGAAGATCAGCCCCCCATGCCACCAAGGTTTGAGACCCAGATCCCTTTGATGGATCCGATTCGAGGAAACTACAAGCCTTTTTAGTGCAGTGTATGCTGAACTTCCATGACCGCCCTGATGCTTTTGACTCTGACAGCACCAAGGTAACCTACGTATTATCATACCTGACTGGTACCACCCTGGACTGGTTTGAACCAGCCCTCACCACCCCCAATGAGCCAGACTGGCTCTATGACTATGACAAGTTCATCTCTGAACTCAAAACCAACTTCGGCCCCCATGACCCAGAAGGAGAAGCTGAAGCAGACCTTGAGACCCTCCGCATGTGCGACAATCAGCGCATCACTAAATATGTAGTCGAATTCAATTGACTAGCCACCTGCGTCTACTGGGGCGATGCTGCACTTTGCCGCCAGTTCTACAACGGACTCCCTGGCAGAATCAAGGATGAGATCTCTAGAGTAGGAAAGCCCCATTCCCTGCTCCAACTCCATCTCCTGTCCCAATCCATCGACGCCCGCTACTGGGAGCGATGATCGGAAATCGCCAGAGAGCCCCCTTCTACCCGGAACTTCGACCGCCCCTACGACAGAGGGAGGACCCCCATGACCACGTACTTGGCCCCTAACACGGGCAATAAGACGGCCAATGTAGGCCAACCCGCAACCCCATCCAGTGGCAGCAGGACTACCACGGATCTATCGTCCAGATTAGGGAAAGACGGAAAACTTACGCCACAAGAACGCCAACGCCGATTCAAACAAAACCTCTGCCTCTTCTGCGGTAGATCGGGTCACACAGCCAAAGAATGCCCAAAATCCCCTACTACGGTCACCAAAGGATGTGCAGCCTCCATAGCAGAAGAAGTCGAGGAGGAATCCAAAGCATCGGACACCTCGGAATCCAAAGATTAGGCACAGGCCTCCGGCTCCAGTGCCAGTCGTTTGCATTGAACAAGTTGACAGCACCCATGGAGCAAAACAAACAACACATCCACTCCCTTCAGTTCCCAAACACCTGTGACCATCCGTCGATAAGTTTTGACCATGACCCTCTGAAAATCCATCAGATTCTAGTTACTGGACACCACACGCTCACCTACCGTGATCCAACGATCGATAGGGTATTGAGTACTACTTTGTTTAGCCTATGTCCAAACTGATTCTTGGTACCCGAGCCATAGCACTCAAATTCGACCCCCAAGAAATTTCCACTCAGGAAATCATGACCCTCAAAACCATACCGCCCCTTAGACAAGCGGTACCACTTGTAGATCTCTTGCTTAGCCTAGACCTTTGTTGATAACATGTTAAAATTCACTAAAACCTTGATACGGTTACTACTAAACTCGCATTTTGCAGGACACCCCCGAGTTTTCCGACCCTATCCTGGTGATGACATCATGACAACCATGACCAAGACCACCTCGACCGCTACAACCACCACGAATCTAGCCATGAACCATCAATGATATTATTTTCAAACAATTATGAACAACCCTATTCATCACTGTAGAACAGACCATGATTAGGATCAGGATCGGAAGGTTGGTGGAACAAATCCACCCCCTTGCCCTTTCCTTCCTCACTCGGCCCTGACACCAGATCGACCGGATTAACGGACTGCCCTGCCTTAGGCATCACATCCTCCACGCCTGGAACCGAATCCGCCTGATCCCCCATCGCATGAGGAGCCAGAGCAAGACCACCGCACTGGCAGTTCCACTCCGGACGATCTCGATTATCAGTTTGGATGGCATTCCACATCTCGGAAGCTTCTGACAGCCTCTTGACGTCCACTCCAAGAGCTCAAAGATGGGCATCCATACCGTCCACCTCACACCACACCCGACTGGTCTGGCAGGGGACACAAGTTTTTGCCGATGTCGTCTACTCACACCGTTTCTCCCACTTGTGACATAAATCGCAGGGCTCTATCCTCAGAAACAAGGAGAACTCCGGAGTGACGGTCTGATACAGATCGGGACGATATTGAATCAACACCCAACAACTGGACTCAAAGGGTCCAAGACTCACCTCCTTTCCAACCACCTGCGCCTCATGAACCACTTGGTTTTCGCAGGTCTTCTGTGCCACAGAGACACAAGCCCCCTCCTCCCTGCGCTCCCGATGCTTCCGGTCCGCATTCAACGCAGCAGAACCGGGCACAACCACAGGTACCGAATGATCTTCACCCCCAGGATACCCCCTGGATGGTGATGGAATGGTTTCCAGACCCACAGACAAATGGTGGTCCAACAAAGAGTCTTCGGAACCTCCAACCCCGGAGGGGCCACACCCTCCCCCAAGGCCCGACGTGCCAGCAAACCCTTCCCAAAGTGACTCGTCCTTGTCCTCCTCCAAATTTTCATTTTCTTGGGCGAGTAAAAGACTATGCCGCAGAAGCAATGCCTCCTGTTCGACGGCACGGGCCTTTTCTTTCCCTTTCCTCTCCTCCTCCTCCTTCAGCCGCCGGTCCTCTGCCAACCTCAGAGCCTCGGCCTTCTCTTTTGCCTCAGCCTGCTGAGTGGCCTCTACCTGCCAGGACTGCTTCTCCTCCAGAAGACAGACCTGCTCCTCATACTGGGCCTTCAGGGCACGCATCTCCTCTGACACATCCGCCGCAACATCCTGCATGAGGTCCAATATGGGGAAGAAACAAAAAGGGAAAAAGACAATAAAAAGGAAACCCCTTATATACGAAGGATCGAACGGGTGCTCGGAGAACGCCCATTACGTGCAAATGCCTAAAAAACATTCCCACGTCCTTTTCCGCCCTATTCACGGCAAGATAAACTTAGGACCTCGAGGGCTTGGTCCTAGTGAGGGGATACTGTTATAGCCCATGCCTTTAACAAACCCACACTAACCCCCACAACCACCTGCCTCTGTTCCGAGACCTTTCCGACCAAAAGGACGAAGGACTGTTTTCCGTGGTTCCTGTCCCCATCACGTCCATCTGAGACACCGCATTCCCATATCCATCCCTGTCACAACCAAGACACCGTCCCTGAGTCTGTCACCAACCGAGGACTCAATACTTTAATAACTGACACGCAGGACCATCGCATACCTCACTCCCTTGTTTTCTCCTTTATATTTACCCCTTGTACTCCCTTTCTCCTTGTTTTATGACCGGCAAAGATAGTACAAGGATAGTCGCATGTATATAGTCTCCCAGTCGACTGGACTGTTTGCCAGTATGAATATCGACTTAGTCTACCCCCTTGTTTCCAATTCATTTCTGGTAAACTCCCATCTCCTTTCTGAAATTAGGGACAGACGATTGAGGAGGGCACAACACATAAGTTGAAGCCAAGTCCCTTTGATCTCAAACACCTCAGTGACCAGATTGAACCAATCCGCAACCAACCCTAAGCTCCCAGCGCTCCCATCTCCATCCGTAGTCCATCCCCAACTTCCGTTCTCAGCCTTCAGCCCCTTCACGGACCTCTACGCTAACCTGGATCGCCCTTTTGGAAGTATTAGCTAAGCACCTGACATGCAGACTTAACACCGACCGACGGATCTAGTGACATGACAGACGGATGGGTGGACTGAAGTCGTCTGGACAGAAAATCTAGTGGACATATCTGTGCTGTTAGCAAGAAATACTAGATCGAGAAGGGTCATAATCATAAACAAATTTTCAAATGGTCTGTGAGCTGATGCTGATTGATCAAGCATGCCGGACAGAGTGCCAAGGGTGGGGCATTGCCTTCCGGTCGGCCGGAAAAAACTAAAGTTCTTCTGAACTGGGTGGTTTCTGAATCTATACTAGGATTGGGTCGAAAATGCTGTGGCGTGGATCTGTCTTGTTGGACACCCTCATGGGAGTAAGACGATCTGGTGAAGCTATAAGCAGATCCTGATTCAAAACAGTTAGAAAGGGCTACCGGGAGACCCGGTTCCGAATAACAAGATAGAAAGGTCATTAAAAAGGTGTCTGGTAAGACCATATTGTAATGCATGGAAAGTAGTGTGATTCTGGGTATACTGTCAAGCTTTGGTTACTGACAGACTTCGGTACTGCCGAGGGGTGCTGTCAAAAGGTCGGGCAGACTATGGCCAAGTCCCACAGGCCAAGAGTAGTGGCATTGGCTTCAACGTACTCGTGTGTTGTACCCTACTTGCCGTGCCTGCCACTGATTTGCAACAGACAGATACTCGAGAGGATGCTGGTGATGCCGGCCTGAGTCAAGGACTTTAACAGAGGGGAAGAAGGTAGAAGGGCCTAAGCCTAGTCGATACCCAGAATGAGGAAATATGTACATGCATGTCCTACTTATATAGGTTAAGAAGCGACATGTGGAATAAGGAATGTGAGACAACAAGGTATGCAGAGCATGTGGTTATTGTCCACAATGAGGAAAATTAGAATGAAGGAATGCAAATGGGCATAGAACAATAAAGGATAGGATAATAGAAACATGGCCAAGGATAGGACAATAGGGAGTGGCTGTAAAGCCCACGATACCATGCTCTGATTTACTCAGCAGTACCAACCAACCAACCCTTACCCATATCATCCCTCACCAGTGTGTGGCCTCGGCTCAGTACATTCGGTTCATCATTTGGTTCACTTTCCTCATCCCATCCCCTCTATCCTTTGTCATTCATTCATTCCCTGTCCTTCCCCCCACTCGCTTATCCTTGAGACACTTACTATTTTTTGTCATTCGGCAGTGGCCCTATGGTTTTATGTTTCGGCCACTCCCATTGTTCTATTCTCACTTACTCTTCTGTCCTCGGCCATACTTTATTGTTCTATTATCATCTACATTCCTTGTTCTATTCTTGATCATTGTGGATAATACCTCCACATGATTCTTCATACCTTATTGTTCTCCATTCCTTGTGCCACTCTGTTCCACATCTCACTTATTAGCCTATATAAGTAGCCAATGTATGTAGATGGTTCTTTGTTCTGGAAATCAACTAGGTTTACTCCTTCTTGTCCTCCCTTCTCCTGTCCCAAGTCCTTTACCTGGGCTGACACTCTCAGCACTCTCCCGGGTATCCCTCTGTCCCAAATCGGTGGCATGCATGGGAAGTAGGGTGTAACGTACGAGCACATTGAAGCCATGCCACTATTCCCATCCTGCAGGACTTGGCCACTCCTCGGCATTCCTGGAGCCCGACAGTGGCTGAGTATAAAACAATGGAGTCGTGACCAAGGATAATACAAGGACAGGAAGTCCCAAGGTGAGAAGGACCGAAGGGTAAGGACAAGGGGTTTGGATGGTGGATGTACCGAGCCGAGACCAGTGTACCAAGTGTTATGCATGCGGTGTGGGCACTTGGTCATGGATATAGGATGGTTGCTCGGTCGGCATTGCTGAGTGGATGGTTCTTGATACATGTACTTGACAGCCCCGCACTCTAGTACTTTGAACCTGCAATTCTAGGAGAAATCCAGCCTGAGCCTAGTTGGCTTAAGGTCTGGAGGGACTTTCATCAAGAGCTGGAGACCAACTTCAGTCCATTCAACAGCACTGTGCAAGCAGAAATTGAGCTCGGCAAGATAGTTATGAAGGACAACCATCGTGCAGCACGATACTTCATTGACTTTGCCAGAGCCTCCACTTGCACTCAGTGGAACGATGCCACCCTCGCACATGCGGTATACAATGGATTGGCCAGACGTATCAAGGACAGCCTCCTTAACTTCCCTCATTTCAAAACTCTCGCTGAACTCAGACAATATTCACTTGAGATCAACAGCAGATATTGGGAATGCAAGGAGTTCGACAACTTCGGAATGCCTTCAAAACCGAACGGGTCCTCATCCAAATCCAACTCCAACAACAACAATAACCACCAGTCTTCCTCCAACTCCAACAAGAAGAATGGCAATGATAAGTCTTCCAACAATAACAACAATGCTAATGACATTTCATCCAAGCTCGTAAAAGATGGGAAGCTATTGCCTGAAGAACGTCAAAGGTGAATCAACACGGGACTTTGTCTCTTGTGTGCTTCAAAAGGTCACATGGTCACAGACTGCCCCAAATCCAATTCCCAATCCTCATTGACCTCTTCTTCTAACAACAAATCCAACAACTTCAATAACAAGAAAACGAAGAAAGCACGTGCGACCAAGGCGAGCAGGTCCGACACCAATGCCAAAGACAACATGGCAACGGAGTCAAAAAATGAGCTGCAACCTCAGAAATGCACAAGCTGAGGATTGTGTTAGCCTCTCTCACATCCTATTCTTGAATGCCCTTTCTCCTATTTCTCCTATTTCTCGTGTATCTTCTACTTCTGAAACTTCAAAAACTTCACTTATACTTAATCTGTCTTGTTCTCTTATTTCCAAACTTCCTCTTGTTACGCTACAAGTTGTGAAAAAATATTCTTTGCCTACTAATTCTGTTCCTGCTATTCCGTTGAAATTATTTGATGGTTCTACTAATTCTGTCATTACTCAGACTACTACAATTCCGATCTGATCTCCAACCAGTGAACTTCAGAACATCACCTTCTACATGACAACATTGGACGGCAGTTGCTCCGCAGTACTTGGCTTCAACTGGCTCACCCGCTACAATCCATCGATTGACTAATCTGGATAGCATTAAACAGCATGTTCCAGAATTCTATCATGACTTTGCTGATGTCTTTAGTAAACAGCACAGTAATACACTAGCACCTCTTAGACCCTACAATCTCAAGATCAACCTTGAGGATGGCACTTTGCCCCCTCTTGGTCCCATTTATTCCCTCTCAATATCCAAACTCCAATCACTATGAGACTTCATCGATGAACACCTCAACATGGGCTTCATTCAACCCTCACATTCATCACATGGCGCACCAGTACTATTCATACACAAGAAGGATGGCTCCCTGCGGCTTTGCGTAGACTTTCACGGTCTAAACAGAATCACGAAGAAGGACTGTTATCCACTTGCCCTTATTTCTGACCTCTTAGATGCCCCCAAGAAAGCTCATATATACACTAAAATCGGCCTCAGACAGCCTATCACCTCATTCCTCATTCAAATTGCAGAAGGGGATGAATGGAAGACAGCCTTTAGGACACGTTATGGATCCTTTGAGTGGCTTGTCATGCCTTTTGAACTTTCTAATGCCCCTGCTGCATTTCAGCACTTCATGAACAATATTTTTGGTGACTTATTAGACAACTGCACCATAGTCTATTTGGATGACATCCTCATCTATTCCAATGACAAATCCTTGCATATCGAACACGTTTGCAAAGTTCTTTGACGATTATGCAAACACAACCTGTATGCTCGAGAAGACAAATGTTCCTTCCACCAAACATCTGTCGACTACCTTGGATATATCCGGTCACCTGAAGGTCTTACAATGGCGGAAGACAAAGTCAAATGCATCACTCAATGGCCTGAGCCACGTAAAGTCAAAGACGTCCAATCATTCCTCGGATTTGCAAACTTCTATCAAAGATTCATTTTCAACTACTCTTCCATTATGACTCCTCTTACTCAACTCACTCACAAAGGTCTGGCTTGGAACTGGAGTGAGGAGTGTAGAGATGCATTTAATAAGCTGAAACTGGCATTCATGTCTGCCCCCATCTTAACTCATTGGACTCCTGATTTGCCCTTGATTGTGGAGACAGATGCATCAGATTACACTTTAGCAGCTATACTCTCCCAACACTCTCCAGACGGCAAGCTTCATCCTGTCGCATTTCATTCCCAAACTTTCACCTCTCCAGAACTCAATTACAACATGTTCACAACAAAGAACTGCTTGCGATTTTCGAAGCTTTTCGAAACTGGCGTCACTACTTAGAAGGTTCGGGCAACCCTGTCAATGTCATCACCGATCATAAGAACTTGGAGTACTTTTCTACAACCAAGTTGTTGACTAGACATCAAGCTAGGTGGTCAGAATACCTTTCTCAGTTAAATCTTGTCATCCATTTCAGACCAGGTCATTTGGGCACTAAGCCTGATTCACTCACTAGATGATGGGATGTCTACCTTAAGGAGGGATGAGCGACTACTAATCCCCAAAACCTTCGACCCATCTTCTCTCAATGTTATGGCCCATGCCACCAAATAAACCCACATAAATCCCACAACCACCCGCACTAATTCCAGGACCTTTCCGACCACTCAAAGACTGAATAACCACTTCCCAACATTCCAATGCACCAATCCGAGGTTCTGCATTTCTGAGCCTCTAAAGATTCCAAAGCCAAGGTTCCGCTCCTTTGATAAACAACATACAGGATCATTGCATACCTCATTCCCTTGTTCTTTGTTTTATATTGCCCCTTGTACTCTCTTCCCCCCCTTGTCTTTACTTGGCAAAAGATAGTACAAGAACTAGATACATGTATATAAGTCACCAGTCGACTGGACTATTTGTCAGTATGAATATCGACTTAATTCTGCATCGTAGTTTCTGATTAAGTTCCGGTAAACTTTCCGACTTTCCAAAATTAGGGACAGATGATCGAGGAGGGCATAACACATAAGTTGAAGCCAAGTCCTTGCGACCTCAAACCACCCATACCACTCTATACTGTGAACAGTCCTAAGACCCCTGGTGCTTCTGTCTTTCCATCCCCATTCTGATTCTGATCCTGAACCCGCAACCTTTAGTCCCTCCATCCCCGGAGTATGAACCCCCCTTTGGAAACCATTCGGAACCCTCTGGAAACCCTTCCAGAAGCCCCTAGCTAAGCACTGACATGCGGATTTAACACTCAACATCAGTTGACCATATCCCTTCGAGCCACAAGCCTCATCAAACCCATACTGAGGGCCTCAACTCTTATGGACTCCAAGCATATCCTGAATGACATCAGACATCATCTTCCTTCCGACTCCTTAGCCCAGAAACACATCGCAAATAACGACAACCCAAAGTGGCAGACTAATTCCAACAGTCTGTTGCTATTCAATGATCGCATCTATGTTCCCAATGTAGATGGGTCTAGCAGATAGGGTTTCCTGGGGTATTCCCGCACTATAATATCATAGAGTCGGTGGGACAATGAGGGGAATGATTCCCTAGAATTTCCTGTGATTTCTATAGTATTTATCACTAGGAAATATATTGCTCTGCAGTGAATCTACTGGAGCTGAATCTCAGGTTTACTCTCTGCTTAGGTGCCATACCAGGAATCCAGCCTGGGCACCAAAGCATCGGTTTGTAGATTTGTGGTTCCCCCACAAAGTAAATATAATATGTAGTGATAGGGGATAATATTATATAGTTGGAAACCCAACTGTGACCTGGCCTTGCTGTACGATGAGTAACTGGTGTCTTAGTCCCGAATAGGGAAGTTGTTGGAGTTACAAGCGGTAGAAGCTTCTTACAGTGTTAGTAAGCAACTAGTACAGTAGCCTAGCTGAGTTTCAATAAAGAATCAACATGTCTTAGCCTAAGCTTCTATGCACAAAGGCCAGCTACTATGCGACTAGTGGCCTGGCTGCACTCAATAGTTGCAATAGAAGTACGCACTCGGCGCTTAACCTTCGGTCAGCACGAGTGATGGATTTAAGTATAGCCCAATGGCTAGTATGATGGGGGGCGAACTATTGTTATAATTGCTTGTTTATACTACTACAAAATACTAGTACTTTATATAAAGTAGGAATCCTATTTATAAGTGAAAACTTCACGGAGTGAAGTTAGAAGCCGGCCCAATGCGGCCATACGTGTGCTACACCCGCATATATACGGTGGGAATGATATAGAGGAAAACTTCACAGGGGAATGGATGGAAGTAGAATAGAATAGAGAATATACTGAATAGAAATCCATATGCCAGTGTATCCCCTCCCCAATGTGTCCAAATGATGTGAGCCGGCCCTTGGGGTAGGTATGGGGCCGGATAGACAATGTGGTGCAAAACCTGTTCCTAAATTCACGAGAATATTCGTGAGTGTTCTTCATGTTGAATAGAACATTGGTGTAAAGTTGCATCCTGTTCTGGGAATGGTTGGAGGAGATATTGGAGTTTTGGTGGAGAATATATATATAAATGACTCAATAATGCCTGGTTCTAACACCCAAGGCCCAAGACTTATGTTTACACGTGTTACAACATAAGCATGATCACATTCTTTCTGGACACTTTGGAATTAACAAAACCATAGACCTCATCAGATGTGACTACAATTGGCCTGGCATGCACTCATTTGTTAAAGACTACTGCAAGTCCTGCATGACATGTATGCAGAATAAATCGCAACGTCACAAGCCATATGGATTACTCAAACAGCTTCCAGTGCCAGACAAACCCTGGAACTCAATATCCATAGACCTCATTGAGCAGCTTCCCACATCCTCGGGATTCACGGCCATCCTAGTCATAGTCGACTGCTTCACCAACAGTCTATCTTCATTCCCACTTCCATCACCATCACTTCCTCTCAGCTCACAGAACTCTTTGTACTTCACATATTCTCCAAACATGGCATTCCTTCTCACGTTACTTCAGATAGAGGCTCAGAATTTGTGTCCTACTTCTGGCATTCTCTTGGGAAAGCCCTTGATATGAAGTTTCATTTCACCTCAGGCTATCACCCAGAAGGCAATGGCCAGACCGAGCATACTAATCAGACATTAGAACAGTACCTCTGTGTCTATTTCAACTATCAACAAGACAACTGGGCTTCGCTATTATCCCTTGCAGAGTTTGCCTATAACAATGCTCCCAGTGCCACCACTGGAGTCTCGCCTTTCTTTGCCAACAAAGGCTATCATCCCAATCTCACCATTCATCCCGAATGCGACCTTGCTTCATCACGAGTGCAAGACTTCATAGTCAACCTGGACGAGTTGCACCAGCAACTTTGAACCAACATCCTCAATGCTCAACAAATGTACCAATCCTCAGCTGACGCCAAACAACTTCCATCTCCAGACTTTCCTATTGGCAGTCTCGCATTTATCAAAGCCAAATTTCTCAGGACTACCCATCCTGCAAAAAAGCTAGCTGAGAAGTTTTTGGGTCCATTTGAAATCATTGCATGTCCCAGTGTAGAGTTGCTCTAGGTAATTAATACCTAAAAGCCTGCGTGTACCGGTCCTTGATCTAGTGCAGTCGTTCGGCACAGCTGGATTATACTCTGTGACAAGGCTATATATGAACGAAAATAGAATGTGAATGAAATATGGTGTGATGTGACAGGGATGTGACCTGAGATGTGAACATGTCACACTGATAAATACTTGGACTTTGACTTTGGGACTTGAATACAATAGTCTAGACGTTTCTAGACTAGTCTTGACTTGGACTTGGAGACTTGACTTGGGGTTTTAACTTGTGAACTTGTTATTAGAGGTGAGCCAGAGCCTTTATATACAAAAACCAAGCAACAATGCAAAACAATGCGAGAGGTTGGCTATGTCAGTTGAATTACAAAGCACAAGAACAAAGTATATAAAAGAGGAAACTATGGAGAAACTCTGGAGAAATGATACAGCATCGAGGCTGCATGAATAGGGGCTAGGGGCTATGATAGGGGGAGGCTAACCAAAAAGGTAAGGATGATGAGTAATGTCAAGTACCATACCAAGACACGTCTATTCGGCAATGCTGACCGAGCAATCACCCCATATCCGCGACCAAGTACCCGCATTGCATGCATAACACTTGGTACGCTGGTTTCGGCTCGGCACGTCCACCATCCACACTCCCTGTCCCCACCCCTCGACCCTTCTCACCTCGGGACTTCCTGCCCTTGTACTATCCTCAGTTACAAGCCTTGTCTTATAGTCTGGCACCTCCTATTGTCCTATCCTTGGACACATTTCTATTATCCTATCTTTTATTGTTTTATCCCCTCGTTGCATTCTTTATTCTAATTTTATTCGTTGTGGACAATAACCACATGCTCTGCATACCTTATTGTTCCACATTCCTTATTTCACATGTCGCCTCTTAACCTATATAAGTAGGACGTGCATGTACATATTTCCTCATTCTGGGTATCGACTAGGCTTAGGCCCTTCTACCTTCTTCTCTTCTGTTAAGTCCTCGACTTGGGCCAGCATCCTCAGCATCCCCCCAAGTATCTGTCTGTTGCAAATACAGTGGCACACACGGCAAGTAGGGTGCATGCACAAGTATGTTGAAGCCAACACCACTACTCTTGGCCTGCAGGACTTGGCCATAGTCCGCCCAACCTTTCAACAACACCCCTTGGCAGTACCAAAGTCTGTCAGTAACCGATGCTTGACAAGTAACAATGAGAAAAGACTAACAGAATAGGAAACAGGTCTGAGTCATGCCAAGAAAAAGGGAAATATATAAAAGAAACAATAAGGAAGTCCACCAATAAATGTCTAACAACCTTGTCCACTACTCCTGAGGGGCCTTAGGATGAGTCAGGAGACTGAGTCATCTTGGAGTATTTCCAGGTCACAGGCAACATATCTTCCGCAATTTCTCCAGTATCCATCCAAGGATAGGGGTCTGGGAGTAGGAGGACTAATGGGTATATGGTCATGCACTCTCATTTTGTGTTTAAGAGTGAGTTGAATAGAGTGGGTGGGATAATCAGGATGGGATGGTGCCCTGAACTCTGCCTTGTATTCCACTCTACTCCTATCACAATATGCTGGTCTAGACATCATTCCAAGAAATATGTATGGTTCTTGACTTTCTGGGAAATAGACTGCATCTCCTATCGCATATGACTGAGTGTAGATTGGATGGGATTATCTTCTGAGTGAGAAATGTGCTGGTGAGGGTACACGAAGATAATGATATGTTAATGGTTCTGCCTGGATATGTGTGTCCTGGGTGTTGTAGTATTGCATAGGAATGAGCTCTGAAGAAGACATGATGACAATTTGAGAGTCTGAAGATCGGAGTACTGAATAGAATGGTTGGCTGTGTGATGTGGAAACAGTGAAGATGATATGGGATGAGTGCCATCGGAGTCTGATTTAGAACATGGTTGAGATCAATCGCTTTACTGTT